>JAZHYW010005625.1:0-201726 GCA_037355805.1 Ixodes ricinus
GGGAGAAGCGCATGAGCAGACGACAGCGCCACCGCAGCCAGGTGACGTCAGAGCCGAAGGTGCTCCTGGCAGCTACCGTTTGCGATGCTGGTCCGTTTGCTGCCTTTTTCTTCGCTTGGCAAGACGATAGTTTAGCGACACTGGACTGTTAAGGTCGGTTCTCACATGCAGCGAAGCGCTGATGTAGCGCTCTCTCACGTGCCGTCAGCTACTTATCGTCTGCCATGAGCAACAGTTTTGACGGTGCGATACAAAGCTGGTGAAGGCTCCCGTCAGCACGCGCTTAGCGCAGAGATAAGCGCTACGCTTGTAGCGCTCCGCTGCATGTGTGAACAGGCCTTTAAGCGCCGTTCACACTCTTGCGACCGAGAAGACAGACCGGTTTTAAGCCTTTTGGACTCATTAGGACCGGATGCGCTGCAGCGGAGCTGGTCCTAAGAGATCGCAAGAGGCTTAAAAACCGGTCTGGTCTCTCTCGGTCGTACTCGGTCGCAAGAGTGTGAGCGGGCCTTTACCTTCGCGCGCTGGGCCGTTACTTTCTGTAATCAGTGTGACGCTGCTATCAGTGTTTTCAAACCTAAACGCAGAAAGAGAGAGGGCGGGGGGGGGGGGGGATTAAAAATCATATTTTAGGACCAAAAAGAAAAAAAAAAAAGAACCAGTGTTTTATTTTTTTTTATTTTGCAAGGTAGCCGAGTCGCTCAGTAGCACATTTGAATTCTTCTATAGAAGGGACGTCGTGCTCTGTGCTTTTCGTAAACTTGCATCCTTAGCTTTGATTCCCTAAAGGGACTACTTTAGGCCCATCCCTGGTGCGATGGCAAAGTCTAAAATTACACCACACCGCTAACTCGTTCGCACTTTTCGATGGAACAAAAGAGCAAGCACACTGTCGTTTGCCGTGTGGCTAAATTTTCTCGAAATTAATCAAGTTCAACATTTCTTTAGAAACAAGAAAAGAAGAAAAAGCTTTATTCGACAGTTTTTGATTGCCGGGTAATTTTTATACCAGCATTAATTCGGCAAATATGGCGCTTTAGTTGTATTGTTCGACTCCTAGAAACCCCAAAAGTTGTTCCTACAGAGCAAAGTTCGTACAGCCGAAGTGTGTCCTAAAGAGCTCGCGCTGGCAGCGTAGTAGTGGGATTGTCGTACAAGTTATTAACACGAGACAAAAAAGGCAAATATTGAGGCAAAACAATACCGAGTCCAAGGGAAACAGAATGGAGAAAAATACGTGATCACGTTATAAGCGCGGAGCAGCGTTTTAAGCATGAATAAATTACATGGGACCATTATTCATGCCGCATATTGCGCTTGAGATACGAGAACAAAGGTCCGCAGGCCACTTGATGCTTGCGGGTCGCGTCCCAGCGAGTCGAGGGCCGCATGTCTGAGATCCCTGCTCTGTATTAACTCTGACGGTGTGTGTTCATTACTTACTAAACTTCCCTAGTGGTCACGCTTCGAATAGAGGCCTCGTACGACGTTCATCGTCGTCGCCCCTAATGTTCACGCCACGCTGTTTACGAGACCGGTGGCTCGACAAGGCCGACGTCCGGTTGATCGCGACGCGCTGTTTCACCATCGCGCCACGAGTGCCCCGGGGAGCTGGAATGATGAATGGCGAAGCGTCGGATTCGTTGAGAAACTCGGAAAGGTCGAAGGCGCCTGTCTGGGCTGGCGCGAGTGCCGCGGGACGCTGTTTACCGCAGAGTTCTTCTCGGCGATGCTGCTGGTGGGGAAATAGCGGTGGAGTGAGCAAACAAATATCGCCTTTGGGAGGCTCTGCTGCGACGGTAGTGTACACGGCCGCTCGGCGCTAACCTCTCCTCCAGTCGGTTTCCCCGGCGGAACGCCATGGGCGCGTCTGCCTGCCGCGCGGCCCAACGAAAATAAAGGAAAAGGAAGATATATTCCCTCGTCTCTTCCGCTCTCTTCCTTGCTGCCAGTTGCAGCACTTCGAATTTGCTCAGGGCGGAAGCCGGAAAAAGAATGAACGGAGCCCGCTGAAAAGGAGGAATTTTTAAAGCGACTATCCTTTCTTCTTCTTTTTTTACTTTTGTTCACCGGTACTACTTTGTTAGAAGCAGCGCATGCTAAGAAAACACTTCCCGACCCCTCCCTCTCTCCCCATTCTTTTTTCTGTCTTCCGATCCTCTTCCGATCTTTTTGTTCGTGGTTTAAAAAGAAGAAAAAAGAAAGAAAAAAGAAGAAAATCCGCCAACCTCGAGAACACAGGGCGCCTTGTTTCTGCCTGCCTACCATTTTCATAAATTTTCAGGTCGCCTCTCGTTCGCTCAGTTTGTTCGTGTTTATATCTTTTGGTCAAGCGTGCTGCAGTTCTTGCGCCCCTAGCCCCCTTTTTGTCACTGCGCGGAATATTCTGAGGGGGCGCCTCGTCTTCCCTAATCCCTTCCCGCCCTTTATTCCTTTTCGATTATTTTTCCCTCGAAAATGAGGAAAGAAACAAAAAAGGGCCTCCCTTCCTCCCTCTTTTTTTTGCCAAGCAAATATAAAGTCTGAATATTTAAGACCCTCCCTGGATCGCTTTCGTTTGTTTCTTTTCTTTTCTCGTGGAACCGTCTAGGCGATAATCGTCGTTGTGTACGCTTCCAGCTTTGCTCCTCGAGGGCTTTCAGTTTTCTTTCTCCTCCTTTATTTCGTGTCTTATTTCGGCTGCCGGTTTACTGCTGCCTCGTCCTGTTTTCTTTCCGCCTGTCGCGCATTTTGGTTTTAATTCTCTTTGGGCCCTCCCGTTGGGCCGCCTCGGAGAGGGCCCGTGCACGCTAGGCGCTGGCGGCTGTTTGCATTTCAATTTCGGCGGCGTTTGCATTTCCAAGACGGGCGTGAAATGCGATTTTCCCCGTCGCCCCAACCTGGCATCACGAATTTCGTTCGCACCCCCCCCCCCTCTCTCTCCCTCCTCTTTATGTCCCCCTATTTTTTTTCTCTCTTTCTCGCTGCTGTATTTGCTCATCTACACTGTGATCGCCTCTTCCTACTCTCTCTCTCTCTCTTTTTTTCTTGTGTTTTTTCTCTTCTCTTTCTCTTTCTTGCTGCCGGGCTGAGTTCGAAGACATAAACCTTCGGCGAGAAAGGCCCCTGGGAACATGGCAGATAAAGGGAACCAGGCGCGGGAGATTTATTTTCTCTCGGAGAAAAGTAAAGTAAGCAAATAAAGTAGCCGCAATAATGTTGTCGCGTAAAAAAAAAAAAATGACCAAAACATTAGATGGCAAGAGGTGGTGGTGCATTGGGAAACGATTTCAGGTGAACTCGCTGCGAAATCAGGAGCCTAACTGTTGTGCCCCCCCTTTTTTTTTAATGCAGTCATTTGGAGTTGATCTTTATTTTTAATCTAATGGGGAGGTAGCTCTTTGCCGTATTGAGCTCGCTCATTTTTCTTTTTGCTTTTAAGGCAAAAGAGGCACGATTCTTTTATGACATTAGCCGCGTTCCGAAGACATGCGTGTATGGCGCGCGCGGTCTCGAGTGTCAGGCGGTTTGTTTGTACTCTGCTGCCAGACGGCCTCATCAGGAGACGCGTGGCAACTCTGTCCTCCTGCGAACATGAAACGAGCTGATCGCTGGAGGCGCGGCGCCAAGCGTGACGAGCAGGACGTCAGATATGGATGGCTCTGCGCGACGGTCAAGGCGACGACTGCGAGCGTCGACAGCTGCGCCGTCGGGACGTGCTTCCAGTTATTGCTCGCAGAATGTGCAGGACCGGTTCTCCTCGGTGCCAGCAGTCTTTGCTCGATTTTATCCAACGTTTACGGGTTGTTCCATTTTCACCTTTATTGCGGTCCGCATTCCAGACGGAAATAAGATACGTTGTGATTAAAGAGATTGCTGGTGGTGCCCACTCAATTTTACATTCACACACACACACACACAGCACGCACAGATATATATTTTTTATACGCTCATTTATACGCTGGTCATGTTTGAGAAGATCTCTATAACGGAACCGACGCGATTAGCATCATTAATTCGTGCTTCATGCAAATGGAGCACGAATTAATGTAATGTAAATGGAATTCTATGTAAATGGACCGGCATTTTTTGCCATGATGGCACAAAATTCTACATAGTCAGCGCGTCGAACAAGCTAAAATAATATATATATATATTCTTTGCAACTCACGACGTTTTCCTTATGGTGACGTAATTGGCGCGATTTCAAGATGGAAAAGACGGTTTCCGTTGCTATAGGCTCGCGCCGATGCCGTTCGTTTAATGCTGCCATTGGGTAAAGCCCGTGGATAACTAAAAGACAATCATCGGTCTTCAACAAAGTGGAAAATATTTTTTTTATCAGATAAATCTTTTTTTTTTGTTTAAATCAATCTTGCATGATTTAAATCACTTCAGCTAGAAAAGAGCGACCTTTTTATCACTAAGTTAGTTTACTTTTAATGGGTGCCTGATAAAAATCTTTCCTGCTGGATCATTTTTTTTTGCTTTAAAACAAAATAATTACAAACGGTAAATGGAAAATATTTTCAGTATTGCTTGGGGGAAAAGTGTTTGATTTAAATCATGATAGCCAAATGGGTGCGATCTACACCGTGATTTAAATCATGGTGTAAATGTCGTCTTGATTTTTATCCTCGAGCCTAGTTTTTAACCACCCCCAATGAGGGGGCCACCCTATGCATGACCACTTGCCACGTCCACTTTGAGAACCTTCGCTTTCACCCGGTAGAAGATCAATGCGGCAGGCCTTTTCAGCCGAGCAGGAATCAATGAAAATCGAAAGGACGGGCTATTGAAATGACCTTGAGAGTGTTTACAATTTTAATTTTTGGCGTTTCCTTTTTTTGTTTTGTTTTTGTTTTGTTTGAGCGCAATGTGAAGACATTAATGACCCTTACTGCTTGCGAAGTATAATCAGCCTTTGATGACGTTGCTCGGCTAAAGTCGATTTGGAATTTTTGAATATCACCGATGTATTTTACTTGGTCTAGTCTGTAGTGAAATTCCTACAAAATATATTTCCTTGTTTTGTTTCAATTTGTCGCGTGGAAAGATTTTTTTTTTCTTTTTCGTCTCGCGTTCCTTGCGACAGCTTACCGTTTAAGTACATTGTGAGCCACACGTCAGAGATAACGTCCACCAATTCAGAGAAAGAGAGAGAGAGAGAGAGAAATAGATATTTCTGAACAGTTGGTGGCATAATTGGGTATGACAGGTTTTATAGATCCCGGAATCAACTGGTTCCTCTACAACACGTCGTGCAGTTTAATAACCCCCTACCCCCCTCGACAAAACGTTTAATAACGTTTTGTCGAGGGGGATTTAATAATAACGTTTTGTCGAGGGGGGTTTAATAACCCCCTCGACAAAACGTACCAGTGTCTGTTTCTCGCTTTCTGTCACATAACGTCCAACGGAGATTGCTACGAACGCAGACTCGGAACCTTTCCACTCCTGCGGGGAAAGGACCGAGGCGCCGCCTTGTTGTTTGTTGCCTTTGGCTGGCGCTGTGTCTGGCACGTGTCGCATCTGGGGCCGCTTCTGCGGTGCCGTTCCTTCCCCCGACTCCTCCGGGCGACAGAGGAGCGGCCCTTTGCGGGCTGCCCTGCGGTTCGGTGACAAAGCAGCTCCGACACGAACCCCCCGTCCCCTCCGCGCTCCCGGGGAACGACCTGTCTCCCCGCCGTCTTGGGCTCGCTCCCTCGCTGTCTGGGACCGGCGGGGATTAGCGCTCATTTGTCAGCATTAGGGCACGGGGGGAGGTGGGGAAGGCCATTGTGCCAGCCAGCGTCGGGATGCGGCGTGTCCCGATGCAGACGGCAAAGAGATGCGACGGCGTTCGGACGCATTGGCGGAACCCCGCTCCCTCCGGGCACTGGGTTCGATTTTATCGGAGAGACCCCACGCACTTCGTTTATCCATACATTCTTGCTCCCCCAAGCTCGTTTTTTCCCCGATGGTCTCTTTCCGATTCCAGCTACCTCGTGATGTCTCCGACTCTGCGCGCAGAAGGGACTGGGAGGGGAGCGTCCCTCCATGTATCAATGGTCACCTCTTGCGGTACGGTGGTACCTCGATAATCCCTAATCCCCAGCGTCGAATATCCGGTTTCACCCCGCGGCTCGTCCTGTTTGTACGGATTAAGTTGGTCGAATTTGAGCGATGGAAGATTAGTGAGGCTCTCGTGCTCTCTTCAATTCGGGTCTGCCTTTTCGCGACGGCTTAGAAGAAATAAATATATAAGTAAATAAACGAAGGAGGCTTTTGAAGGCGTCAACTTGACTTTTGATACTCTAGTTTCTTTTCTTTTCGCAGTCCGGTACTGGCGGATTGGACAATGAAACTGGATTTACCGTAGGCAAGCGGTTTGGGGTTCTGCGGTCGGATCCGGCCATTGACCTTCATCAGAGCGGGTCTAATTGTTTGCTGAGCGAATTGATTCTCCAGTGAAGTCGACCCGCTCATGCGTATCTTTATTCCCTTCTTCCTAAAGTTGTTTCTACTCCGTACGAAGAAGCAAAAGTAAATTAATGAAACGTGCACGAGAAGGGTGATTGCGTGAGCCGCTGGTGACCGTTCGTTTCGACATGCTGTCTTGGTGGCTTTCGTCGCCCCTCTTGAACGAAAGCCTCTGACTTTTGTGACGTAAATCTCTCGCTATTTTTCTGTTTTCCTTTTTCTGATCTCCTGTTTTTTGGAGCCTCGACGGGGCATGTTTCGTACAGGAAAGTGCGTACGGCTTAGCCTGGAATAAAGTCTACCAAATCTGGAGCCGAGAGAGTCGTAATCCCGGATTTATTCTCTCTTTGGAGATTTTCTCTTCTGCGGAGCGGACGCAGTTTATTAGAGGCGCGCGATCGATAAGGCGCCCTCGATTGGGTCGTGTAAACAGCGGATTTGGTCCCCTGAGTCCGCTAATCTTTGCCTCGGGGAGACGTGACTTGTATCGACGGCGACGTTCATGCGTGCCGCTTACATTTTCATCGGGGCGCGCAGGCTTCTGCTCCGTGTCCAGATGAGGCGCCTCGATAGCCGCTGCACACGGCTCCGAAGGCAGGCGCACGGTGACGCAACTGACAACAAAACAACATTAATAAAAAAGTGGCGTGGTTGTGAACGCAATCTTTCGGCACGCTGTATACGCACAAAAAGAAGTTCGGCCTGAAGTCGTTTCGACCTCGAGTAAACAAATATGCGTCTTCGTGTGTGCTAGTTAAGCGGTTGTGCGCTGTTTGGTTCGGCTGCTTGGCTTACAAGCTACTTTTTTGCCTCGCTTCCTCCCGTGTACGGGTGTCGGCGTGTAAGTGCCTATTCTAGGCCGTGATCTTGTCGATTAAATCTCGCCATGGATTCGGCAGCTCATTGATGTAAAGAACATAGCGGCTGAAGTCGATATTACAACGTCTATTGGTAGACAACCCGTAGAAGCTAGGATGGCAAGTCAGTTGGGTGAGCTCGACTAACTTCATCGTATTGTCAGCGAAATAAATAGATAGAAACGGAAAGCAATGTGAGATTGAAAATAAACCTTTAAAGGGGCCATGAAACGAATTTTGGGCTGGGATATAATGATTTTAAATTGGGACTTTACTAATCGCATATCGCTCTGAGTTGTGCCAAAAGCGAAGCAGGGTAGAAAGTCTAAAAGCCAGCTTATTCGGTACTGAACATTCGAAAACATAGCGAACTACTTTGTACCTTCTTTCCTTCAGGACAAGCTCTCCGCCTATTCACTGTGATACATCCGCGGTTGCCAGAGCGCGTCAGCGGTGCCAACCTGACGTCAGCGGAGCCCAGCCTTCACGTGACTGGACACGAGAACTGCGTCACTCGGACGTATGTGCTCGTCAACACATCAATCCGTTGACGAATATTCGGATTCGCGTTCGTGACCAATGAGTGCCGTGACGGAACTTATCGTCACTGGCGAAAGACAAGTTCTATGGTGTGCATAAAAAGCAGGGTGGAAGCTAGGAGTCATTGCACCGGTGCCGAAGAATCGTCACGACGACGTGATTTCACAATTCGCGTTTGAGTTGAGGACTACAGCTAGGAGGAAGAAGGTAGGAAAATCGTTTCATGACCCCTTTACTGAGGCGACTTTGTGCCTAAAAACACAAACGACGTAATTCGCTGCGAGAAGCTCGCTAGAGGCGCTTCCGTTTTCCTTACAGGGTGTAGTGCACGTCACGCTGTCATGTTTCAATTTCCATAGTGCATAGAAGCTTGGCATTGCAGGTGCTTGCACCAGCGGAGGAAGTTGAAGTATCCTCACTCTGGGTTGTGGAAATAATTCCACCAGGCGGCGGTACCCAAACTTCTCGCCTAAAGCCCCTCGATGTGTTTGCGTTTGTCTTGCAAGTAGCGTCAAATGCGCCAGTGCACGAGGCCCGTGTCTCGGGCGGCCCCTTCGAAGCAAATGGCGGTGCAGCAATGAAACGAGCGGGCCGTGGAAGTGAATGGCGGCGGAGCACCCGCTCACGGCAGGTGTCTTGTGCGTTTCCACAACAATGGTTGGCGGTACTTGAAAGCGTGGATTTTATCGAGGGACTTCATTTTCGCCGCGAATAGAACCCGACACGAACGACACGACGATGTGGTTCCTTTTCTCTCTCTCTGTCTTCCGTCTCGGGTTCTGTAATAATTACCTGGATTCATTACTTCTTTTCCCATTCTCTACGATCTCTCTCAGCTCCAAATATTTTCCCTTATTCCGCAATTTCGTGTCTTCCTGGCGCTTGTATAGATCCGATCCGTTCCCCCAGATGGCACGACAGGTCTTGTTGGCGGCGTTAGCTCCGTTCGTTCTCCCCAGATGGCGGAGCGAGCGGGAATGCGGTGGGAGAGGACGCGTGTGCGAGCGCGCCTCCTCTCCCGTTCTCCGTCAGTCGCTCGTTGTCCTACGTGCGTGTCGGTCGCCGTTGCGTTGCTCGCCTACAGTGATCGTGCCTCCTCACTTGCTGGCGTCGCCCCCGTCTATGGATTACGGTTTGCTCGGCGTTCCTTGGATGCTCGGCCCTGCCCGGAGGCCCGCCGACGATACGGATAACTACGGCGCGACGACTTCGTGCAGTGTGTGGTCAGCGAGAGTGCGGTGCGGCGTGACCTGGAGTAAAAAACACCCAGTGCCGGAGAGCAGCGGTGGCCACCTCCGTCGAACAGGTCAGCTTGAAAATCGTCTTGTGGCGTTAAGTTTTCCCTACCTCGCAGGGCTAGTTCGTGCAGGTACTTGGATGGGTGTAACCGGTCATCGTCGCTTAAATCCTTGAGTTGATCGTAGACGAGTGGAAGTCCACATAAAATCGAATCGACCTTCTGGGTAGCCTGCACTGAGCAGGCGGTATTCGTCTGTTCCCTTGGTTGAAGTTGTCGCAAATCTACGAGACAGAAAGAACAGCTGCCCGAGTTTTGCAGCGTTTGACTATGCCTGCATGTAGTGGAGTCTTGATGCGTTAGTCCCGAAGCACTGAACACGTTCGATCCCGGACATCTGCAGTCAAAGGGGGTTCTATGCAGTCGAGGTGTTTTGAGGCCAGGAAAGAACTTACATTTTCCTTGCCCTGTCCACGAGTTTTTCCGATATCTCCAATCGCTTTTTCCAACTCTACGCGGACGAAAGAATGACAAAAGAAATCGCCTACGTAGCCAAGATGACGGTGGTTTCGTAAGGACCATTGTAGCTGAGAAGTCTCCCTAAAGCTGGCAGCTGTTTCCCAGCTGCATGCGGCGCGCTGAGCTGATGCCTCGCATTTTTTGCTTTTGTCTCGCGACGAGTTGAGTCCCGAGAAGTTGACAATGGGGCAAGTAAACGTGGGCGGAGTTTGTTGCCTGGTTCAAAGAAAGAGAGAACTTAGCGCGGCGCTGGTGACGCCTTCTGCGTGAAGCTGTTCCGGTTGCGCATGAAGTTGTCACGTGTGCCGGATGCAGCCCCACGCGAGCCGTTGTTTGGCGCGGCGGAAAGGACCGTCCAAAGACGAATGGGTGCTTATGACAACCTCGATGCTTTTCTCACCGCCCAACTTGCGCATAATGTTGCCCGTGAACTGGTTCAGAATTGGAAGTTCGTCTGTCACGTGTCGGCTGCGAAAATACTCCTGGTTAACTGTGATCACGGGGTGAGAACGGCAGGGCGTGTCATTCGAACGTCCGGCTTCATGCGCCCCTCCGTGCCTTCCGCAATGCTTTGGCTGCGCTCGAAGCGCCGGAGCATTGTCGAAGCTGGGACGCTGCCACTGGAGGCGGGACAGTGGAGCTCCTTCCTGCCTGCCGTTCTCACCTTGTCATCTGCTCTAGCGCGTCAACGTCGCTAGAAGCACGCAGAATATATATTGGTACCGTTCCTCTTCAAACGTTCTATTGACGATATCGCGATACCATCAAGATAACTTCTGGGTGAACACCCAACCGATTTGATGGTCTCCTTTTGCGCGTTTGTTATTTCGCCCCAAGCACCGCGTTGGTTGACATGGGGGGGGGGTCGGTTGTCGGCTTCTTTTTACCCAGGTCCCCTACGTCGGATAACGGAAGCTTATTCTCCACTTGTGCAAGTTTTCGGTTCCGATGGCCGATTCAGTAGCCGTCTCCGCCTTCCAGCGAGCGGAAAGCGTTGCCGGTATCAGCTGACCGTCGTTCCCTTGGCGCTGCTGTCGTGGTAAATCCTAACCGTATACAGGGGGCCTTAGGTAATCCGAAGGTGCATGCGGCGGCGGGCCGCCGATTGTCCCGAGAGGGCAGTCGTCAAAAGGCTCGCCCCGCGCTTATCTCCTCCTCATATCGGCACTGTAGCTCAGCGTTCCGGGGTGTCTCGAGCTATCTGACTACGGTATCGGGAGAGTGCTAACAGCAGGGCGTTTCGAAACCCCGCGGCCGGTGTGTCCGGTGGCCGGCCAGTTATTTCCGGGCCTCCTTTTATCTCGCCCCGAGGCTCTAATTGGGCCGCCGATCCTATCGTCAGATCGGCCGTCCCCTTCGACGCCCGCCGTGGCGCATGCCGCGGGCTCTTCGGTCACGGCCGGTTCCTCTTCTCTCGCTGCGTTTATAGGCTGTCGATTTCGGCCGCTGATAGCGTGCTGTAAGTGCTTCGGTAATTTCACACCATCCAAGTCATTTTTCTCGTCATGCACCGCGCAAAAAAACAAAACAGCGACAGAAGTCTTCGAAATTGCTTTGGCGAAACTAGCATTATTCTTTGTTTCGCCAGATGTTGGAGCACAGTCGAGGCTAAAGGAGCCGCTGATGGCGTCCAAACAGCGGCGAGAGCGCAGCATCGCTGCGTTTCTGATTCTTTAGTGGGCGCGGCCTTCTCAGCCAACCAAACGCAGAAAACGCGTCGTGACGGTGTGGTTTCAGCCTGTCTGCTTTTCGGCCCTCTACTGCGCTCTGATTTGCAGTGAAGCGAGGCCTCGTAACAAGGAGCGCGGGCTGGCTCTACCGCTGCTCCGTCAACTTAGTTCCGCAACGTGCTTCGTTTCTACACCTACTCGCCCGACGAAGATGGATTCTGCACGCGCCCGTTTATGCCGCAACGCTGCACCAAATTCCTTCAGTGTTCATTTGAAATTCACTATTTACTTCTCGCCACACATTCGGCCGCGGTGATACCGAAGCGCAGTCGATTCCGGTCTCCCACGTAAACATGAGGCGAAAAAAAAACAGAGGAAAAGAAAACCGCGTTTTAAGCGTAGCGCACGCCCTGCCGAGGTGGCGGTGTCTGCTGCTTGGTAGAGCGTCTCTTTCTCGCCCCCGTCTGCTGCCACCGCTGACGACCGTCGTGACCGCGGGAGCGTGAAAGAACCGGCGCGTGACTCTCGACTTGACAGGTCCTTCGAGGAAATCGGAGCGCGCGATATTCAGCCGCGCTGTCGGAAGGAAGCCCATTCTTCGGTCTCCCCGCCGTTTGAGGGCCCCTCGTCGTTCCTGTTGCTCCCGCTAAGCGGTCGTCGTGTAGTAGTAGCGGCGGCGCTCCGTTGCCGTGAATAGGCCCCGCCAGACAATGGGTGATTTCCCCGCGTGTCTCGCGGATGACGACGCGCTCCCCGACAACTCCATCGCGCCCGGTCGGCAGCCACTCTGTTCGGGCCAGACAGGGACAGTTTGCGGACCCTTGCACGGCGCCATCGATAAATGGCAGGCTTGGTCCGCAAACGAGCTCTCTGCGTTCTTTAATCGGGGTGCAGGGGCGACGCCACCTGGATGGCAAGGCCGCGCTGCTGGATTTTGTCACGTCACTTATCGGAAGCCAACGTGGGGCATAGATTGGAATATCGCGTCAATCTGTGCCTCACGCTGGTCTCCGGTAGGTGACGTAGAAAATAGAGCATTGCGGCCTTGTGATCTGGATGGTGCACTGCAGAGCCACTCTCGTCTTTTTGTATGTCGCTACTTCTTCCTAAAGGGCGGGATTGCGATCCGGCGCCGCGGATTATCGTTGCTTTCCTAATCCGGAGCTCCGCGCCGGGATCCTAATTGTTTCCAGATTAAGCGGATTACTTGCCGGGAAACGGAGGGGGCTGCCCAGTGAGATGAAGTGGCAGGCTGTGGGCGAGCCCGCTTCGTGGGGGGCGGCGAAGCGCGAGAGCAGCGGATTAGCCTCTCCTATTCCGGGGGCGCCTTCTTTCCCGTGCATCGGTGCTCTCTTTTCCTGGAGTATGGTTTCCGCGGTGGGGAGTTTGGTGTTGGTTTCGGGTGTCGCGTTACTGACGGGGGGGGGGGGGTATCGTGCGCTGGCGTTTCCTGTTTGCGGAAAGGAAGGGGCGCTCTTGTTTCGAGCTACTCTCCCTCTCGGGTTACCCAAACCGGAGGCCTGAGGGTGAACGGGCACGTGCGTTTCGACGTCTCACCTTACGACGGACTGCAGAGGACCCTGCGAGTCGTCGAAGCCAGTTCGGGGCGCGAAGTCACGTGGGAGGTTCCCAGCGCTGGATTGGCTGGGATGGCTCGTGGCGTCCGCCGCTGTCCATCTTAGGATGAAACAGAGTGTGTGCTCCCTTTGTTCCTAGGGAGTAACTGCCACGAGCGTGTGACTTGTTCGCCTGCATCTGTAAGACGCCGTACACATGAAACGCCTTTGGATCAACGAGCGATTCGCTCTCGCCACCGGCAGCTTGGACATCATTGTACGCGACGTAGGAAGCGACGGAAAGGACCGCGGCTGCGAGCGTGTCTAGCTAGGCAACCTCTACAACTGGCATCGTCCGAAGACAGCCTCGTTTCCGACGAAATGCCCCGCTGCGCTGTATCTCTAGATGGCGCACCTGTTCGGAATAGCGCGACCTCCTCTTCGGTTGTGCGCGATTTCGGACTGCTTCGCGCAAAGCCGTCGGTGATAGAACACGGTTGTGAGCACACTCTCGCTGCGCGCCCAATGAGGCGGGGAAAAGCCGGCGGCGACGCGCTGATGGTGAGCGAGGGCTTTTTCCCCGTTCGTAATCTTCCGGCAAATCGGCGCGTGTACTCCGAGCGCTCCCGACGCTTTTCGTCATTACCCTCGCTTTCCTCGATGATCGGATAAGGCGCAAACCGAACTCGTTTTTTTCTCTTTATCAACGCTGCGTACTTTTCGCCTTTTATCCCATTTCTCGGCAGAACTCGAAATGACCCGGTAAAATCGTGCTTGGAATGATGAAGAGCGCGGGTCCGTTCCGAACGCCGAGGGCTTTGCTGCAAATGACCGCTCACTCGAGCGGAATGCGCAGCCGTGAAGGTCGGGGTCTTGTGGACTCACCTTTCTTTCCGCGCAGCCGCCTTTCGGGGAAAGTGGCGCTTCTCTGGAAATGGAGTGGCCGTCGGTTCCGCCCAGATCGTTTCTTTTTGCTCTTCCTCCGCGTGAATAAGGGCTGGAGGACGGCCTTGTGTCGTTATGGCGAACGAAAGTCTGCATCTGCCTGGTCTCTCGACCTAACGACAGACTGCAAAATATTTCCTCGTCGCTTACGTAACTAGCAAAAACGCACGTCGATGAACGCAGCAACGAGTGCGCCGAAGTCGTCTTTGTATTTAGGAGATTGCTGCACGGGAATGGCCTCGAAGGACACGTGAAAGGACGAGCGAGATGAGCGAATCATTTGTGGCCGTCTGGGAAACTGAAATGGGCTGTTTGCCTGTTGACCTGGATTCGACTTGCCCTGCACTCGATTCGCCCTGCACTCGATTCGATTGGGATTCGTCATTGCTGAGAGACCTTTCGCTAAATTGCGAAACGTCTGCACTGCTGACAATGTCGCGGGCGTGAGCGCTTTACAAAGTGCCCTCAATGCACGACTCCGCGCAAACGGCATTGTGCTGACTATCACGCGTCTTTGCCTTTTTCTGCACAGCATAGGGAGTATTCACCGGCGGCCATAGCTGTGCGCGTGCTGACAGCGAGCTTCCGCAGTCCTTTTGCAACGTGCATTCCGCACCACCAAGAATGCCGGTCTTTGCAGCGTATTCTTGTGAGCTCGTTCTGAGCATGCACTGTAAACATCGCCCTCAAATATGGCGTCCAGTGAATGCCCACTATACTTTGTGAGACAGCCAGTATTCAGGTTTCCACTGTTTGCAAATATCACAGTCCAGCCAGAATTTACGCGTACGTAAAACACAAACACAGCATGAACGCGCACTCATGCGCATTCATAAAATGGTGTATAGGGCATGCTGCGAGTTTAGTTACACTCGCTACCGTTTGCTGCAGTCAGTTCTAAAGCAAGAACCTAATACAAACGTAAATTTGCACTTGCGTTCGTGAGCAACTAACACTCGCATGTTCGTCGCTTCGGAAAGCGAGCAAATCACGCGCCATACGCACGAACACATGAAACTAGGAGCGGCCAGGAGCCCTTTTTTGGAAAGGTCTATTTATTGTGGGGGTCGCGATGTCGTCATGGGCACGAGTTGTGGGTGAAGCTAGTCGTGGGTTTCCAAAATAAATCTGGGGAACGCTCGACAGCAAAGCACAACTGTTGCCGCCAGTGGATACCGGGGTGCTCTACATGCTCTCAGTTCGGTGCCGACATCTTGGGGAACGCCAGTCACGTCACCTCCGTACATCCTGGCTGCGATCAACGAGGAGGATATCCTCGCCGATTAGGCTGTCCTCCGCTTGCCTGCCGAAGTACATACATAATGGACGGCGTTTCGGCGGCCGCACTGCGGACGAGAGCTCCCTCGCCTGGATTTTCTTCTTCTTGGTGAGCGGCTAAGTGGCGCTGCCGCCCCTCGGGACCCGCCCGTCGCCCTGGGCGGCCCGGTTAAAGCCGGGAGGGGCTAATCGCTGTTCCCGGGCCCAGTCGTTACCGGCCCGATTGTTCCGGCGCCGAAACGACTCATTGTCGGCACGGTGGCTGCTCCTCTCGCGTCGCTCGTCGCCGTCGTGTTCGCTTCCGTCGGAAGCCATTGTTTCGGCGGCCCGTGACTAACCCGGTCGGGACAAACAGCGTCGCCTGTTCCGAGAAGCGGGCTGGAGCGTTGCGCGCGCTCGGGTCTCTGTCCCACTGCCTCGGAGCGGTCGTTCTGTTCTTGGGCCGCTCCTAATGCTTCCTGTTTGTCGTTGCGGCACTTGTAAGCTGCTTTTTGATCGCAGGTTTGTGGAACGTCCGCGACTAACCCATCAACGAGACAATGGGAGTCGAATGGCGGTTTTAAAAGTTTGCGCCCATAGGACGGGAGGGCGGCGACCAAGCGTGCTTGCCGTTACGTAATGGCATGATCGCTGGACATGTATTTTTCCCCTTGAGAACCCGTTTGAGCGAGAAACAACGAGCTCTGATCGTATGGTGCGTCACAGACAGCGTTCCAGTTACGCACGAGCGTAACCAACTGCCCGCGAATCACATTTGTGAAGCGCTGTTGCGGAAGGTTGCTCACGCTAGAAGCCCCAAAGCGTATTTTGTTATGTCGGGGAACACAAATAGCGATGTTTGTCCCGCTGGTGGGACCTTGCGTCATACAAAACCGCGTGGGAGTTCTCAGAAGGTCGCTTCAGCGCTTGTGCTGTTTGCACGGCGCTCTCTGCACACTTATGCTGCAAAGGCTCTTTTCAGCGCAGGTTCTGCCTAGATGTCGTACGGCTTTCCTGTTGCGGCTTGCAGTACTATGTTTGACCTTCGAGCAATCGGCGCAAATGTCAGCGGAACCATCTGCTCTCTCTCGTTGATCGGATCAACTGAAACACTGAGTACTCCCTGGCGGCCATAACTGAGTCTGCGGATGCTGTGCTATCCCGGGGAGTTTCCAGAGTTCTTTTGCAACGTGTGTTCCACACCTTGAAAATTGCCGGCCTTGGCAGTCTATGAATGCTGAGCTCGTTTGGGGCTTGCGTTGTGAACAGCGCCCTCAAATATGGCGTCCAGTCAGTATACAGACCCTGTCACTGTTTACAAACATGAACCGCTGCTTGCGTCCCAAGCGACTTCCAGTCTCTCCGCCTTTGAAAGCCTGTCCTTGCTTATGTCACCGGTGCTAGAAAGCATAAGTGCGCACGGACAACAAAGTTGGAGATTTAGTGAGAACCTTCGGCCGTGCGATTTAACCTCTTGGACGAGATAAGAATATTCGAAAAAATTGAACAGATCTCGCGCTTCTTGGTGCTTTTGGCGTTCGTCTGAGACCCTTTCCGAAAGTCAGTCTTCCCGCCCCGTGCAGAGCCGAACCCGACGCTCTAACGGCGGCGCCATGCAACTTGTCCACAAACACACATACACACACACACACAGCGCACGCACCTAACAACCAAGCACAGACACACACACACACAAAAAAAAAGAGGCGAACGTCTTTGAAAGCATAGAGCACAGATGGTAAAAGATGTTGGTCCGTTTACGGCACCTTCGATTCACGAAATCAAGGGTGTTTGATATAGCCGAGCATGATCTCCTATCACCGCCATTAGAGTGGCAATATTGCAGCTTTCGGGACTGCACCGCGAGAGTATACTATGACTTTTGAAAAGGCTCTATATTCAAGCGGCGGTGTTAACGTGGGACTTTGTTCATTCTTTTTACGACTCGGAAGTTCGCTGGGACGTCAAAGACATGTGACGTCTGCAAAGAAAATGGTGTATAACTCCTTTGCCCGAGCGCTCGCAACATGCGATGGATGCGGCTGAACGCTCTTAATCTGGCGGCGGGTTGCGCCACCTAGCCAACGCTTCTAGTCTCAACAGATAACTAATCTTCGATTAAATTCAATCGAGCGGCGTCAAAAGTGCATATCGTCACGGCGATCCTAGTCTTCACGTGTTTCCTATTGTTGACTAAGCTAGAGCACTATTTAGTTCCTACGGAGCACAGTAACGCAATACTTTGATCCGCGTGTTTTGCCGACAACATGGCCGACAGAGCAGCTCGGCGCGAGTCACGCGGTACTCAGGGTTCCAGGAGGCGCCCGCCCTATGCGAGAACAGATGTGAAGATCGACGCAACACGGCTGATTAAAAAATAAACGCCTAATTCACTCTTTTCAAAGCTAGTCTGTCGTGAAGTTGGTAAAGTCCTAAACACTTTATCAAAGTTTTCATAATATTGGATGCGTGGGGAAAAGTTTGAAAAAGCAATTTCCAAGGCAATGGCGTTTGAAGCAGACGATGGGTTGACTGGAGCGGGTCACGTGACCGGTATGACGTCGCCGCGTCGTCTGCTGCATAATGCCGCTCAAGCAATTTAAGAAGAAAAAAAGTGTTTTTTACACGGCACTTAATCTAGCGCAAATTATTGTAAACTGTACCTTTATTATGCCAAAAGCTATTGACGTGCCGTACATCGCCAAAATATTCAAGAAAACGATTTTCTCGCGTTCCCCATGCATTTGCGGCCGGAGTTCGGAACCCCCGGGCGCTCGCCTCTAGTCGCCGAGAGATGGCGTTCTAGATTGTGCTCTAGGCTAAGCCAATCATGCACATAAACCCGCCATGATCCTGTTCTTTTTTTTTTTTTCGATGAAAGCCGTGATTACGCGCTTTAGGCGCTGCCTGATTTTCTCCATCGGATCCTATGGAGTTGGCTGTGGTCGGATTTGGGGAAGGGGTGTTCACGACCCTTTTCTTTCTGCCGCGTTTGTCTGGCCGCTCTCACCTTTGTCGAGGCTCCACAGAGCAGCCGCCGGACACCCCGTGTGAGAGGCGGCAGATTACGCGAGCGCGAAGCGTCGTTGCGGGGTCTTGTAAACGGTCGGTGTACGAGAGGGGAGGGCGCGTAATTGGCTGCGCAGTGCTTCGTTCCTCGCTCATAAACGAGGCGGCAATTTTCGCGGACTTCCCACGCTTCCTTTCGTTCGCGATTATTAGTTTGTTGTTGTTCTCGCTTGCCCGGTAATGGGCCACTCATGCAGCCTTTCGCATTGTCCCCTACTTTAAGCGTTAACGCCGCCTTCCTTGTCACGTCCGACTTGGCGCGATCCTTGTCGGGGGAAACATGGCGGGTTATTCGCTCGGTTATGCCGCTGCTCTCGCTCGCCGCTTCGCGCACCATGCGTGCATGCCGCCATTATCCGGGGAAGGGAAAAAGTCGGCTCGGGGAATATCCCGGCGGTTTGGTGTGAAGTCGGGCTTATTTGCACGCAGAGCGCCTTGCCTAGCACGGCGTCGGCGCTTTGTTGCGTAGGTTACCCGGACGGTCCCAGGTTTGTGCTACGCACGCGACACGTATATCGTGAGCGACGGGAGGGAGGTGCTCAAAGTGGGGGAGAAATTGGTCGCGGGCGTATGTACGCTATTCCAGTGTCTACGAATCCAGAGTCCAGGCACGAGCAGAACACGCGCCGTACGCACGAACCCCGAAAGGGGTACTTATCAGAAGCCATTAGCGCTACTTTCCTTATACCGAGGCCACATGTGGACCATTCCAGAAATGAGCGTCTGGCCGGTGCCATGTACCAGCGTCCGTGTGTATGGCGAGTGGTTTGCTCGCTTGCCGAAGCGACGCGCTGCTGGGCGGTGGATTTGTTAACATTGGAAAAGTGTGTAGGCTCGTGTGTTACTCCTGTGTCACTCTGTTTGCTCCTGCAGTCAGTGCGATGGAAGAAAAATGCATATATTCCACGTTGGCTCTCGTCCCTAAAATTCCCCCCCCCCCCCCGGTTGGAAAAGGATTTGGGAATGCGTTCCTTCGGCCCTTCCTGTCACGGGAGTGGGGGAAAATTCATAGAAATGATATACGAACTCTGTTTCAAGAACGACAAGTTACTCGAAAAGAAGTGCTAGATTCGGACCGGTTACCAGTGATGGCTCAAACTTGACTCGAAGCGAAGCGCTAACGCAGCACTTGTTTCCAATCTATGTCCAACGTTGGCCTTCTCTGGTGACGCAAACATGTCAGCACTGCAGCCTTGGCTTCTAGGCGGTGTTGGCCCAGACGTCGCTATTCTCTCTCTAGATGATATCCGTCTCACCCGTCGCTCAAAATTCGTACGAAAGCAGCTTCCCCCTCTTTCTCTTCCGTGATGGTGCGGAATGGATGATGTGACGTCAGTGCAAAGGCGGCTCAGTGGGCAAACAGGATGTGGCTGACGTTTTGGGGGTCGAACGGGTGAGAGGCCTTGCACGCGCTTTGCGAATTCCACTGCAGGCGTTTTGGAGCGCGCCAAGGTCAGTTGACCAGATCCGAAATGGAGCACACGATCCGAACGGGGTCGCGCCGCCTACGACGGATCCCCAGTGGAACATGACCACTGCTCCGGGATTGGCGGATGCCTTCCCGTCATTCAACTGCCAGGGAATCCCCTTTCCGCGGCCGCCGCGGCCGTTCTGAAGCCGTTTTCGCAATCGCGGCGCTAACCACACGTGTTCGACGCACGAGCGGCAGGAATGGCTCAGGAGCTTCTAGCATATATTGCCGGAATGCCCGTAACGCGGCAAAACCTTCTCTTCTCCTTCCTGGAAAACGAACCGGCTGTCGAGCCAAGGGGTAGGAAGCGGCCATTACGAATCCTTCTGAGGCGAGATGAGGCAAGATGCCCCGCGAGAAAGGAAGTCATGGGTGTGCGCCGAGGGCTGGCCCGTGCTGAATCCGCCGAAATCGTCTGAGCGACTTTTCTCGGGTCCAGATCGAGATCTGGAGTGGGAGCTAATCCAAAACGACCAGTGGAACACGTCCGTCTCGATCCCGATCGTCCAGTGAAATAGGCTCGCTCCAGAACAGTCGATCCCGGCGCGCTCCAAAACGACCCGTGGAATTCGTCATTAGTCTCGAACCCCGTCGCGTGTCTTGCTGGCAGCACATATTTGCCAAAAGGTGGATTGGCGGACTCCTGTAAGTATACTCCGGAAAACCCCAAGAATGCGAAAAGCTCGGGTGACCCTGAATGAAACGGGAACCTACGAGAGACGTCACCGGAAACCCGAAGAAAGCGAGTACCGCGGAGGTCGCGAGAGAAGTCGGCCGCTTAAAACGATTTGAACTTAGCCTACCTCACGCCATCGAACGAGACACGAAGGCAGGTGTGCGTCTCGAACTACGCGGAAAATGAAATAACGCGCAAAATCGACCGAATTTCATGACACTTGCCTAAAATGCGAGATGGGCATCGACGACGGCCATGCTCTGGACAAGGGGAGACCTCACCACCGGCCCGTGGCTGTGAGCCGGGTCGGGCTGTAATGTCACGGTGGCGTGTCGGAGGGTCGTTTGCAGGCTGCTCGATGTTCTCTCGGTTCCTCGTGGCGCTTGAACGGCAGACCGCAGCCTGTGCACGCTTTCTGTGCCCTCTCTCGTTTCGCTCCGGCCCCCGCCTGTTTGCCCGAGTCAATGCCGAGCTCGTACGGCCGCACTTTGGGCAATGGCGGCCCCCTTCCATCGGGTTCCACATTCAGTCCGTCCACAGCCTACGCTACTATCCAGTCAAGCTGCACCAAAAGTGCATCGTCACGGCGCACTCGTTTTCTTTTTAGGTTTGATAGCACTGACTAGACAAATCCCAAAAAGCAAAGGCTCCCGGCTGATGTCAATAAACACAAAGACGACCGTGACGTGCACTTTTGGCGCTGCTGGGTTGGTTGCATCGGATCGACTGAATCCGAAACTGTGTGTAGTTATCGCCTGTTGGTCGTGTCGGCTCGTTTTCGTTGCCTCCCATCCCTCCCATCGCTTTCGTTCGAATCGGTGCGGTCGCGCCAAGTCCGCGCCAGTCATAAGTCAGCCCGCGCTCAGCAGTTGAGCACACAACTATTGCCGCCAGTGAATACACCCTATTCATGTTTGCAAGCACGGCGTCCCGACTGGTGCCCCATTGGTGCAAGTACGTGCAGCATGCGCGTGAAGGTGACTTTGGCAGGCTTGCAAGAGACCTTTTGCCGAATTACCCGAGCATCGAAAATAATGCCGAGAACCTAAGTACACGCGCTGCGCGTACAGGGCCGGCTTGCTAGAACCAGCGTCTCAGCTGAGACTGGGTGAAACAAAGCACTGCCAAAGCCAGCGCACGAGCTGAGCGGGACTCAAGTTGCGTCTCAAGACGCTCGCGCCCCCCAGCCTTTGCAGTGCTTTCTTTCAGCCAGTCTCAGCTGAGACGCTGTTCTAGCAAGCGGGCCCAGGTGTCTTCAGCTTCAACTGTTCGAAAACGGAAATCTAAAGCAAATGGCTCTTCGCACGCGCTTTCCACGGACGCCTTCTTTTGGTTATTTACTTCGAATCTTTTCTATAGGGAAGGCGAGCATGTACAGCTCGGGTACCTACGTTCCCAACATTCTCTTTGATGACTAGGTAATTTAGCGAAATGTCTATTGTACGTGCTTCCTTACATCAGTAGGAGCATGGCGGCGGGCAGATGCCCTATTTGCAACCGTCTATAGACATTTTTCACAAGGGCGCCGCCATCTTGAATTGACGTCACTTCCAGTATGGGCGAAAACGCAGTGTCTAGCGACCGGGAAAACCGGGAATTGCCAGGGAAATATTAATTACCGGGAAAAATCAGGGAATTGTCAGAGATATTGTCAAAAAGCGAGCCCAGTCAGGGAAAATGAGCCGGAAACGCCATCGAGTGCCCTGAGCAAAGACTTGAGGACTTGGGGGCAGAAATATAGGCAATAAATTCTACTTAGTGCGAAGCACGGGCTCTGCTCTCCCGGTGAAGAGTGTGCTACCCGATGCAAAGTGAACAACCGACAAATCCAGTCCCAGCCTTGGATTGGATTGAATTGACAGCGCGACACTAGGTTAGATTCAGTTAGAGCTACTAGATTTAGTAACAAATGGGAACGCCGCAGACCCCAATCAATCCTTAAGCCGAAAGTATCCGAAAGTGGATCTGTCGGCCATGTTGCCATTTGGTTATTGACGTGTGTGGTTGAGCGTCGTGTTTTCAACGTGTTTACAGGAGTGGCCTCTTCACTGAAAATGTCATCGGCAAGAAAGTGCTTGTTTAATCCGGACTGGACAAACCCAAATATTTCGGAATATGCAAGTTAGATTAGGCCCGTGCAAAATGATCCTTATTGTGCTAAATGCTCAATGCCTTGTGTTGGAATGGTCTTATATATTTAACCGCCTCTAGAGTGGTCAGGGAATTGCACCTGAAATTATCGGGGAAAACCTGGAAAAGTCGAGGAATTTCAAAAGAATAATTTGCTAGACACCCTGAAACGTTGTTTTGCCGTTGCCACGTTAATCAAAGCATTTAGGATATAAGCGTAACCGTCACACATTCTCGTTTTGCCTCCCCTCTATTTTTTTTTTTTTTACCATTTGCAGGTTGAAACGTTTGATTATTGTTTCGTCGCCCATACCGGATATGCCTATTGGGCGGCTGGAGACGAGAGTACACGAAAACGGTCTATACGAGGGTTTGCGTGCGTGGACATTTGTTCCGACGACACGCGTGACAGGCTGTCTGGTGATCTGAATGCCTCTTTCGATCGATTTGTTTTTTATATCGTTATATCCGTTGTGTCCACATCTCGCTCGCTCTCTTGCTCAATTTTCTCTTTATGCATATCGACCATTGGAGATTCGTAAAAATGAGAGTCGGCATGTTTATTTCCGTCTCGTGCTCGCTGGTGTGACACGTAGATATTAATGTTCTCCCAGGCTGTAACGGATATTTTCGTGTTTTCGTGAAGACTAATCGTCCCTGAGCAGTGGGTCTTGCGTATAATCCGGTGCACTTTATTCTGGTGTCGCCTCGCTGGACTTTCGTTTCGCCCATGCTTGTCTGAGCAACTGGCACATGCGGACCTTTGGCATCCTTAGGATGACGTGCCTTGCATGACCTGTAGGGACTGAGCGGTAGGCCTGGGACTCGGTGTGCGGTCGCGAGCCGAGCCGCGGGCAGGACCTTATCAGGACGGAGGAATCGGGAAGGACGAGGGAGCACGAGGGGTGTCTCGTACAACTCGAGAGCGCTTGTGAACACCGCTTGCAGCCGCCTCTTGCTCCTTCTGTAGTGTCGCATTTTCCCATATCCCTAGCAGGGAATCCCCATGGACAATGCCCCGACCAAAGCGGTGGGGCCATTGTTGTCAACGTCAAGGCATGCCCTTCCCCTCTCCCTCACACACCGCCACTCGCGTCACGCTCACCGAGGGGCCAGACGTCCTTGGTCACTGTGTCACCGGTCAATCTCGGCTGACAGTGGCGCCATCGAAGTCCGGACGGAGGAAGAGAGACGATTCTCTCTAATTGCCGCCGACTTGGAATCCGTGCTGTAGGAGAAAATCCCATAAACGCTCGAAGCCAGGGAGAGGACGCCCCTCTTTTGTCCAGGAGCATTCCAAGGCGGTCGGGGGGCCTGTTGATAATGAGGTCCCCACTTTGGCACTTCGCGGTCCACTCGATAATCCCTCGTTGGAGGCCACGTCGTTCCTTTGTACGAGACACGTTGGCGACCCCAAGGCGTCTCTCGACTTGCTTCCGGGCACAGCTGACCTTCACCACCTGGCGACGACGCTCCAGGGCGTTCACCGGTGGCGGTCGGTTTGGACGGGCGAAGATCGTCTCTGGGGCCTTTCGCAACAGACCCCGAGTGCGGCTCAAGACAAGATACGGGTCCTTGCGTGTTCGTTTCGATGAAGGGTCTGAAAGGACCCCTGCGGTGCGGTGTATCTTGCACAGTCGGCTTGCACGGACAGGCTAAGACTTCCAGGCTGGGCTCCTGAGCAAATGTTCTCCTCCGCCTCTTCATTTCCGCCGTCCACGTCATTTTGCTCGCGGTGATTGAATTAATCCTGGAGAGTCTCCTCGAATCGCAAAGCATGGCTGGCATTACTTAAGAAAAGAAGGGAATTGCGAACAGAATTGATATTTGTCGTGCGTCGAGTGCTTACTGTTTTCGGCATCAAACCTCGAGGTCCCCTCGCCCCATGCAACCGTTCGGGAGCACAGTCTCCAGTTCTCTCGGCTTCGAGGCCGGATGGCTCACTGGCGCGTGTCAGCCACTTTCCGCCGCTGACCTCGAAGGTAACACGCGAGCCTCCACGCGGCCCTTGTCCTCGCACTTCGCGCACGCCCGGTGGCCCCCTTGGCCGAAGCTCAGGTATGCCTGGCGAAAGGAGAGAGAGGGGGCCGCAACCGGTGCTGCTGGGTGAGGGCGGTCGACGCGCAGCCAGCAGAGGCAGCCGGCTGGGCGCGGCTCGCGTGTTGGGCTGGCATGTCTCCGGCACGCGTGAGTGGCGTGTTCGCGTGAAGTGCACCGTGTCGTCCGTGCCCTCCCTCCCCCGTCTTCCCTCGGCGCGTTCCGCTTCGCGCTCCGGTGACCGCGTGGGCTCTGCGAATCCGGCACTCCGCCGGGCAGGCACACGCTCTGTGGCTCGTGCGGCCGCGCCGCTGTAGCCCTGGCTCGGACTCGTCCGCGACGCTAAGACCGCGAGCCTGAAGCCGCAGGACAGAATTATTGGCGGATAGGCCTCGAGCGTGTTCGATGCGCGTTTGCTCCGTACGCATGTATGCGCTTGAAACATGCGTCCAGACAGCTTTTGTATCACTGATGTGACCTTCATATACGAGGGAGAAACAAGCCTCAGACAGTTTTATACCATGTACTATAGCAGTGTGAGCGCTGCTTTGTGGCGGAGGCAGACGTCGATTAGGCCCTATTACCTACCGAGTTCCAAGGACGCGGAGCGGCGCTCGGTGTATGCGCAGACAGTCCCTGGCGTTTTCGCTTCGTTTGAGAGTCGTTCACGACCCTTCTTTGTTTAAAAGTCTGACATATCTTTCTTCCGTTCCCTTTTCACCGTTTACTTTCCACCTGGCTCTTTTCCGTTCTTGTCTTCGCAGCCCGCGTGTCGCGATTTCTGCGGTTGCGCCTCCTCAGCAATGAAGGGGACGGGCGTGCCGGTCCGGCCCCCTTTCTTCACCAACAGTTTTGGAAGGGCGTAGCGTTATGATTATGAATAAAAGTAACGAGACACCGTCAAGGCTGGTTCACACGCTCGCGCGAGTCCGACACCGAGTGCGACTGCGACGGCTCGCGACGTTAATCCTTTTACGGGTTCCTATGGCAACGACCGCGCGCGCACGCCAGTAATGGCGTTCGTAAGCGGCTTAAATCCGCGTTGCCGTAGCAACCCACGAAAGGATTAACGGTCGCGAGTGTGTGAACCAACCTTTTACCCGTTGCTCGCGCAGATATTGAGTACGTTACCCGTTACCTTGTCCTCCTTCCGTGGTCACGAATTCACGCGGTTCACGTACGGGGACGACTTGGGGCACGGCGAAAGACAGTGCACGACGAAAGCTTTGACGTCGCCGAGCCGTCCGAACCTCTGGCGTCATTGGCTCGGTGGGGTGCTGAAATTTGTCGAAGGATACGGAAGGTCGTATACCATTGCGAATGAACTTGGGGAGAATCTTCGTTGCGTGTTTAGAATATTTTGAAGATATTAACAAATATTCACTTATTAAAAAAGGGTTGCGTCATGCGAACGAAGTGACGTACAATGGTATAGTGACCCTCCTACCGAATTCCAAGCGTTGTTTGCCTACACGTATCCGCCTTAAAGACCGAGGCTGCGAGGCGGCAGGTGTTTTCCCGCAAGTTGGAGGAGCGTTATCAAACCGATAGCGCGAAAACCCGCGAAGCCACGTGCTTCAACTCTGGAGCGAGATACATTGTTCTGGGATACATATACATAGCTTGGACTGACGACACTTGGTCAGACATAATGGGGGAAAGGGCGCGTGAGAGGCTAGCTTCCGCAGCGTCAGCGAGTCGCTCGTGGCCACCACAAAGAGGGGTGGACGGACGTCAGGTGCGAGCGATGTACACGACCTCGTCGGTTTATTCTCCCTTCCACAGTGTGGGCGTTACAACGTCCGTTTGCGAAAGTGCTGTAGCGTCCGCCAGGCGCTGTTCCTCCACGATGCGCAAATAATCCGCTACCGAGGCGCACGTCGCGCTGACGTCACCTAACGCGTCAAGGCTACTGTCGTTCCTCGTGAGTGGACGGTGTGATTTGGTGCCGTGGCTGGTACGTGGTGGCTAGACCCTAGTAACGTTGTCTATTTGGCGCATTTTTACAGCGGAGCTGTTAAGGGCTAGGTTCGCCAGGATCGTGTCCGTGTATGTCGACACAAACCTACCTGTACAGCTACCGCCATCTATAAGCCTGGCGGCAAGCACACAACCAGTATGGTTTCCGCCGTTGCTCGTAGATGGCGGCAACCTTTCCAGCTAATAATAGAAGAATCGATATTTCGGCGCGTTGGTGGGAATTCATCGTAGGAAACAGCGCGAAAATCAGACGACGACGAAGAGGAAGCACAGAGTGTATCGAGTACAGCTCCGCTGGTCTTCCTTCTTCACGAGATTGGAAAGGCTGAACGTTTTTGTATTCGACTATAGTACGACGAAAGGTGGGCAATATGGCTCCATGAAATCAAAATCACGGCGAACGAATATCAAATGAAATGCATAAGCTGCACCGCAGGGCCTCCTTGGTGGGGACTGTTATTTGTTAGCCGACTGTGTGCGTGGGAATTCTCGTCGTTATTTCAGATACGACGCCAATGCCTTTGACGTTGTGTCGATTGATATTGGGCGCTACTGCTGGAAGTTGCGCGCAACTGTGTATGGGCGCGGCTTCTACACCGGTGCCGCGAGACTGTGGCTTTTATTCCAGAGACGATTCCCCACTTCACCGCTTTTACTGTTCTCCTTTTCGCCGCAGGTTTGATTATCCCGACGGGTATAAGCAGGACGAAAGGTGTCCCCCCTGTCGTGCCTCCCATCTGTTCACCGAGCGTGCGCGACGCACTCTGAACCGCTTCTGTCGCTTCCAGACTCGTCTTTTTAGCTTTCTCAGTCCCGTTCGTCCCCACGTGTTGTCTTCGGGTGTGCCGACCGGGCTGGAACGAAGCGAGGGACGTTTCGGGCCCCTCTGAGCTCACTCGAGGCTTTTCTCGCGCTCGCTCGCGTACACCCAACACCGCCTAGAAGACGAGGCCCGCCCATGACGTCATCTTTGGTGGCCCTGCCCCCAAGCGGCAAAGACGCCGAAGCTCGAACGAGAGTCGCTACAAAAGCGTTAGACGCGTCCGAAGCGCCAACCGAAGCAAGGCAGGTGGTGCAAGCCACCGCCTGATTCACAGAATTCAGCCGTATCCATCCATCTTGTTGCCTAGATGGTATACATAGTTCTCACGTGACATCATTCTAGTCGCCATTCCCAGGTACTAAGCGTCCCATTGATGCAGTGGAAGTTGAAGGTTTGCACGCGCCTCCTCGAGCGTCTCGCATCGTTGCTCTTTACGATGCAGAAGGCGGTCCGCAGCGTGCAAAGGACGCCATTGCTGGGTACTGGGTGACGTCAGTGCAAGCTATGTATTGCTGCACCCGCGCCGAAGAGGAGAACGATTTGCCCTCGCGGGGAACTCGTCGCGGCAGTCCTTCCGCGACGAGTGGGGAAGGGCTTCCCCGCCATCTAATTGCAGTTTATCACGCCGCCGCCCCGCGGTAATCCCTTAATCCTCCCGGGCTAATCCTGCGTAAATAGAACCCGAGTCTCGCGAGCCCCGCCGCGGAAGCTCCCCTGGGAAGTAGAAGAAAAGCGGGCGCGATAACGGGAGCCCAAATAAAAGCGGAGTATTAACGCGCACACGGGGGAAGGGGGCGACTACGGTGTGCCTACACGTTTCGGCTCCGCTTTAGGGTGGCGCCAACTTCTTGTTACCCTTTCCCCAGACCCTCTCCCACCGCCATTTTTTCCCACTTCTTATTTCGCTAAACGTAACAACGCTGAGTCTCTGTGATCTAGAAAGCCCGGCAACACTGTGCAGGCCACATCCAGTTTCTCAGCGGGCTGGCAGTCGTGGCGGCTGCAGCTCTCTTTATTCAGGTATTTCATATTTTGAAGTTGCGAGCAGGAAGTGTGCGTTGCTTTTGTCGAAACGCGAGCTCCCGCGATGACATCGCACGCCGGAAACCTCGCCGTCGGAATGAGAGCGGTGGGCGCTCCCTAGCCGGAGTTAGCCCTAACGAGGATTAGCGGCACGACCGGCGAGTGTGACAAAATGGTGGATGAAAACGGCCGAGGCTGCCATGGTAACGAGGCAGGCAACACTGGTTTGTCGTGGCGCAACAGGCATCACAAACGTTGTCGCCACCCTAAACAGCGGAGCGGCGGAAACATGTAGGCACCCTAGGGGCGACGCTTGCTTTTTTAGGTGGGTGCACCGCGTCCCGCGGAAGCGAACGATAAACACGGAACAGTTTCGGGCGTATCTCGTAAGTCGCGATTTGCGTAAACGCTCGCTGCCGCTCTCGCCAGCCAGGAGAGAAAAAAAAAAGAAATTAAAACTGGCGTGCGCGCGCCCCGTGTTTGTGCTTCTCGGGGGAAAAAAACCAAAGACGAGAGCTTCCCCGAAAGGATTCCCGATAAGCGGGTATAATCCGGTAAGTCGCTCGTCGATAATCCAATAGCGTCGACGCTTCCCTTCCTCGCGAATATAAACTTTTATCGCAAACACGCTCTCCCTCCTTTCTCTTGCCTTCGCGCGAGAGCGTTTTTTCTTTTCCGGGGCCCCTCGTTACAGCGTATCGAACGTCATAAAACGTGCGTGTGTGAGCGCGGGAGAGCAACTCGCGGGCTGCTTCGGCGATAAAGCAAAGCGCACAAGCGGCGGGGAGTTGGTTAACAAGGCACGTTCGCACTCGGCCGCCGGAGGGGTTCCGATTAGATTAGGGCCCCGAGGTGGCGGTGCCCGCCGCCGCTGCAGGTGCAGCCAGCGCCGCATATCCCCCCTTCGGTGAGCCCCCTCATAGCGCGTTCGAGACGTGCGCGAGCGCCCTACGTGCCCGAGCATCCCAACGGGGGACGGGAGGTGAACCTTGCGATTGCCGAGCACGTAGCCTCCCCGGTTCGACTGCGGGCGTCGTGTGCACGTGCCCGGCTTGCAGCGATCGCTGTCCCCGCTCTCTGGCTTCTCTCCGGGATGCGAAGCAAAAACAAAAGAAAGGGAATAAAATCGGGCGCCCTCGCCGCGACCCCTTCCCTTCGAGGTGTACGGAGCGTACCGACTTTGTTTCAATTGGTGTCTGGCTGGCTGCCCGGCCGTGCGTGCCTTCCGACGGGATGCGTGGCGTCTTCCCGCAGCACGTGATTTGGTGCGCGCTGTCGGGGTGCTGCCTTCGTTTTTCGGACTGCGAGTGTGCTGTCGGTGCTCGGTTTCGGATTAATGACCTGGCGGCGGCGGGACGATATTGATAGCGCGGTCCAAGGTGATCAACCATCGGCTCTTTGAACTTGTTTCCACCTGCAAGGCTGCGCCATTTCGGCGTCGCACTTCCTCGGTCGGCGACTCCTTTCCAAGCTCCTGTTGCTCCGCACTTTCACGGACGCTTTCCTTTCAGGGCACTCGCTGCAACTTTCTGATCACGCGTGGTGTACTGGCCGTGTTAAGTGCCGCTGTCCATTCTCCACACTCTTTCCGCTGTTTAGAAACAGTCTCGATGCTCTTTTCAAACAGTGCTTCAATCCTCTCTTCGCGAATCAAACGCTGCGATCGTGTGTAAGTCTTTCTGCTTGTCGCGGTCACCTGGTCACCCCGTGGGAGCTTTCTGTCGAACAACGCGGCGTGTATACTAATCGATGATAACGTAGGTAGCTCGATGATTGGATTTTTACGTAAATATTTTGGCCAGAAATACTCGCTTTCATAGTTCCAGATGGGAGCGACGGGAGCAGTGTTGTCGCGAGTTCTTTTGTATAGGGCAGTTTTTGGGACACACATCCGGCACTCATCTTAGGTCACCTGGCGTTCCGTTGCCACAAACACTGCGTTGGTACCGCCTTAGCCCGATTCACGTGGTGGGATATAGTTGGGATTTCGCAATTGCCACGTCGCTCGTGCTACTACGAAAAACAAAGTTGTGGTGTTTGACATTTGGAGTCAAAAGCGCAAGAAGAGGAGGAAACGAGAATCGGCGACGTCACGGGCTTTTTTGACCTTGTTCAAGCCCGCTGTTCTTTCACAGAAGTACGACCATGCGTTGGAGATGTCGCTTTATGAGATATCGCTTTATGAGTTTTCTGAAATCAAAATTTCGGTTCAGCATCCCTTTAAACAGGTTCGGGAAACCGCTGTAAAACCCTCACCACACGCACGCGTGCCTCCGTTTTTCATCGTACTCTTTTTTGGCGGAAGGAGGCGGACCTGTTCCGGATGCTTTGGTGGAAGGATCTTAAAAGCCCTGTCCTGAGGCTGAAGCTCAGTGGCCTTCTGTTGCAAGCGCTTTCCAAGGGTAGCCGTGCATTTTCGAAATACGAAAACTACAACAGCAAAAGGCAACGCTTCAAGGCGAATGAAAGGCGTCCTCTTCTTTGTCTCCGAACAGCCGTGTACGGTGAAAAGGGGCTTCCCTCTGTCTGTGAGGACAAGCGTTTACTCTACACGTGCCTCGGCAGTCAAAGACCCTTTTCAAAAGGTGCGCGCCATCTCAGTAGCTGCTGCGACAGTTATTCCAGTCCACCCTGCTCGGTCTCGCACACGCTGCATCAGCGTTCTGCGAGGACTCGACCAAGCACACGCCTCGTGCCCAAGGGATGGATGCTAACGGCTGGCCGGTTGACATACGGGCGGTAGCTGGCGCCACCCAGCCCAGGAACGAAAATCAAAAGTACGCTTCCTCCCTCGCCCTTCTAAGCCAATTTGCCTTCCCTGCAATTATGTGACTATCACCAGACGGTGTGGGGTATCACCAGGATGTCCTTTGGGAGATCGCGCCACAAAACTAAACACATCACCCCCGCGCCTCTTTCCCCCAAGTTTGCCCCGCCGGTCCAACCTATTCGGCGTTACCTCAACACCGGCCCCACTGGGAGACGGGTTGGAGTCTTTGGGTCGGAGCCACACTGGAGGAAGTCCCAATTTTCCCTGTCTTAGGCCGTCTTAGGCATGGCGATGGCCAATGTTGCCTGATGGAGTTCTGCAAATGGTCTAGTACCGCCGGCGCATATGATATGCTCGCCCCCGGTGGTCGATCAGCACTGCGAGGGAACTTTATGCGCATTGCGGCCGGAGCTGAGGGTTCTCGAATGCTTTCGGCCCGGAGCCCTCGGGCGGCGACGCCCTCTCGACGAGTGCCGACGGCAGCAACCTGTCGAGTCGGGGCGCGATAAGGCGGCTGTTGGCGCCGATAGCGGCTTCTCCTGAGGGCCGATTATGTTGCGGCCTCTTATCGGCGTGTCGGACTCGTGCGTCGCCAGTGGAGTGGGCGTGGCACTTCTGGAGCGCTTGTTTTTGTCTCGCCCTCCCGAGAGCACTTGATCGCCGGAGGGGGAGGAAGGCCTCGCCGTCTCGGCCATCGGTCCGTCCGCTCTCGGCATGACCTGCATCGAGGGCCGCCTGTAGTTAAAACCCGTAAGCCCACGAAACCTATTCCTTTGAAGAAGTCCAGGTTAAACGAAGAATCCGTAGCCACCGAGCAAGCCCTGTGTATTCGTGTTGTTTCGCATCTCGCAGTATCAGAAGAAAAGCAAATGAACGGCGTGCTCAAGAACTGGGCAGCAGAGACGAAGCGCGCCTCGGTCCCCGTTTATTCGGCGCTTTTCTTCCGACCGATGTGACAGCCTCCAGATGTTTTTTTTAATATCGCGCGAACGCCGACCGGCCGGTAGATCAGCAAGCCCTATCGCGGCGTGAAAAAGCAGGTCAGCGACACTATACGACACTATACCCGTGTGCGGTGAAGGCAATAATGCCTAGCCTCGCTGAGCCCTGCTGTTTCCCATCTGGCGGTACATATAGTTAAAATTATCGCAAAGGAGTGAAGAGCGTAGAGGCTGGATAGAGCGATAACTTACAACTGGCGTTTGTTACTACGCAGCAGGAGTAAAGTACTGACGAAAAATTGTCAAGGTGCAGGCGAGCTGGTGTATGTTGACTGCGATGTTTAAAATCCCGAGACTGAAGGAAATGAAGAGAAAATCGCAGACAGAAAAAAGGAACAGGGCAACGTCTCAAACTCAGCTACTAGTAGCTGAGTCGTGTTTGCCCCGTTCCCTTTTGAGGACAGAAAAAAGGGGAACAGGGCAACGTCTCAAACTCAAAAGGGAACAGGCAACGTTCAAAACTCAGCTACTGTAGCTGAGTTTGAGACGTTTGCCCCGTTCCCTTTTTTCTGTCCTACAATTTTCTTCATTTTCTTCCTATCTCAGGATTTTAAAACATCGTAGATCAAGTACTGACTGTTAGAGTAAGACTCACGAATAAAAAGACGTGGAAAAATTGTCAGTCTTTTCTAGATGTTAACACGCGTACAGAAGGGATCGAAACCGGAAACCAAAACCGACACTGTGTAAAGCGCACTCATTCACTGCTTCGGCACAATGTCCTGTGTCCGTTGAATCAATATACGAGAAGTAGTTTTTTTCTTCTTAATTTTGGACGAGTAAGCTGTCAACGGTGGTCTTCTCTCAGCTGGGATTGACGCACCTCTTGCTCGAAATACTTTCAGCATGAAATTTTGGCATCTCTTCGAAGTTCGAGAGGAAGCATACGCATTTTAGTGTAAGACCAGAATTAATGGGAGCAGCAACGGAATTTTTGATCGTTTATTTTCCCATCCTATTCAGGATTTCTGCAACAGGCAGCCAATACTTACTCGCGTTAGCCCGGTATGTCTAATTTTTAGCCTTGAAACGTTACCATACGTGGACCTAATTTAACGAATATAATGTAATTGCACATCCTTGCTGTAGCAAAAATGCGTATTTAAAATACAAAAAATTCTGTTGGAGAGAGAGAGATGTTTTTGCGGTGAAACCGGAGCTTGGAAAGTTTAGGGTGGTGATCGTAAAGCACTTCGTTCCGGTTCTCGCTTGAACACGAAGTTCTCTCGACCGCATCGTTGCACGCCAGCCCTCGACGATAGCTGCTTCCCTGCAGGGCCCGACCGCCCGAACGGGGCCCGCCAGGGCGAGGGCGCCCCCGGCGCGGCCACCGCCGGCATGATTTATGCGGCGTCGCTCGCGCGTGTTTTGCCTGAACGGTCCGAGAATAAAATTGCGGCGGTCGCCGCGACGGCGATAATTGCCCGTTCATAATTGCCTCCCGAGGGGCCAGCGAATTCGCACGCGGTCTCTTCTGGCCGCACTGGGCCCGGCCGCCTCGGCGCTCCCGCGCAGCTCCCGCTCCCCCGTGTGGCACCGAGTGGTGGGCGACGGTGACCGGAGAGCTGCTGTGTTTTCTTGCTAATGGCGCTGGTGCGCGGCGTACGACCTCCCATCATTTTCCTCCGAAAGAAAAGACGGCCGAAAACGATTTCGGTGTTTTATGATGCAGCGTGAACTGGCGAGTCTGAAGACGCGAACATGGGAAGGCTTGCTTGGCTCGAACGGCCGTTCTGGCTCCTCTCCTCGTATTATATCGCACGCATATTCCCCTCACAAAATCTCTCTGGCATATGCGGCCTTCCTTCTATACTCAACGCCTAAGCTTCCCCGGACTCTAGTGCGGACACTTGGCGGGAAAAATCGCGGAGGACTCCGGCGGCCGTGAGTTTGGTCGGCGCCGCTCCGCCGACTATTTTCGCCGAGTGTGCAAGAGCCCCGGTGGTCTGTAGCCGGAAGTTCCGCGAAATCGTACGCGCGTACACCTCGACGGCTCTTTGCGATCCGCTTGGGCGACAGCCAAGTCCATATTTAGACGCCATATCCGAGTGGCAGTTTCCAGCAGCAGATTTCTCGGGCATGGTTATCTCAGACAACCATGCTAAATGTGCCAACATCAGCAGGCAGTCCTGTCGCGCTGCATAACTGCCTTATTTTCAGCCATATTCGATATAATTGACATAAGATTATTATTATTGTTATAATTATTATTATTATACATCAATATATTCACGTGCGTAGCGAGTCGGCTTCGCACGGGTTTGTGTACGCAAATGTTCGGAGTTCAAACTCCGCCGGAAAAAGTTAATTTTTTTTTTTTGCTTGTCTTTGTGAGAGTTGAGTTCAGTCTTTTCTGTTATCGTCGTGTTCTGGCTTAGAAGCATTCCGCGAGCACAGGAATGCTCTTAACCAGGGGTCATTCATCCTTCCGTCGCCGCCGCAGGGCGCACGGCGCCCTTTTTCTTAGTTGAAGGCACAAGTTCGCTCTGATTTAACGTTTATTTTTAGTTCCAGATTCATTTTCTGGGGGCGGGACAATATTTTTATTTATTTATCAGTTCTTCAGCCCGCTTCTGTTTAACACGAAAAATAAAAAATGACGACTGTTATTACGTCCGGCGTTCCGTTAGCCGCTGAATAACTTCCGGAAAGGCTTCCCGCGAAGTGTTGCGTGCCACAAAGCGTCGGCTCCTCTTACTCCTTGGAATCCTTTCCTTCGTACTTTCGTATACGCGCGTTTCCGCTGTCCTTGATCGACGCACTACGAGGAATAGGCCCCATCTTCGTTTACGGCCCCGCATTTCTCATTTTCAAGATGTCGTCAAGTTGCTGCTGCGAACGTTAGCGAGCGTCCTCGTGCACGCACGCGGGCGCCGTTTCCTTTACGGTCACCCCCTCTCCCTTTTTTTCCCGCGTGTTTCTCGTTTGTTGTTGTTGCTGCTGTTGCTGCACTCGGCCAGCTTCTTTTTACGATTGCGTCGCTCGTAAAAGTAAAAACGACCGCCACGCCTCGGGGCAGAAAAAAGCAGTCTGGGAGCCATTACTTTATTAGAAGCGTGTTCGCTGCTCGTTCTCGTTTATTAAACTCCGGCGCTTTATTGCCCCTGCAACTTTAGACTCCTTTCCGCCGCACGGCCGGCGCTCGGGGGAGGAGGACGGGAGACGCACAACTGTCGACTCGTAACAAAAGCCTGTTGGAACGGCAGTTCCCAATGATTGTTTCCTTGTTTTTCTGCGCTTGGCGGCTCGCGTGTTACTCCACACTCCTGATTCCTTCGTAGAACTAGCTTTCGTTTAATCTCCCCCCCCCCCTTTTTTTTTCTTCCCGCTCCTGTTTTGTGTTTTGTTTTTGCTTAAGTGCTAGTTGGACGATAAAGAGAGACGTGGTTGCAGCTTTTTCAGACGCGTCGACGCCGTTTCCCTTTCGAGCGATGTTCGCGGCTCGATTGCTCGTCTGAACAGCGTGCACGTCCCCGCTGCCTCGACTGGTTTATTCCCCAAGATCCCGATCTCTACGCGCTCTCTTTCCTTGTCCTCTTTTTCTTTTCGTCCTTTCGCGACCAGAAACTTGGCAGCAGCTTCGTACGCGCCACTTCGGGAGCGTGGGAACGCGCGCACTGTACGCGACGGCACTCGGCGCGGCCAAGGCACGTCATGACCTTCCCGCCGCCTTCTCCAGCGCCTCGACGGTCAAACGGGTGTTTGTCGCCGACACTGCTGTACGTCCGTCTCGCGGTGTACGCCCCGTCCTTCGCGGAGTCGTGGTTGAATGCGCGTCACGGCATCGTCCCTTTCGCGCTTTGACGGGTCCGAGCACCGGTCTCGAAGTCGAGCGACGAGAGCGCGGGGCCGAGCAGCTTTGCCTACATTACAGAGCGTTTCCAACTGCTCGGTCGGGGGGTCACGTGGTTGATGGGCCGTGCTTGCAGTACGAGCTGCGAAGGGGAGTCCGAATCCTTGATCGCCTGCAAGTGTCTCCTCCACCTCCGGGCCAAGCTTTCCTCCCCGCCCGTCGAGGACGCAACGCATGCGCAGTTCCAACCAATCTCGTGCAGTAGACGGTCGCCATTAAATTGCAAACGCTCTCCGTGGTTTCAGTTGCTCCCTCTCTGAAATCTGGGCCCTCCCAGAGCCGAAAACCCAAGTTGGTGGCGTCCTCCCCCACCCGCGCTATCCCGACGCTCTGAGAGCCCTCGCTCGAGCGCACTCCTGTCCGTGTCAGCCACTCGAGGCGACCGAGGGTTCTCCACGTCAAGCCGAGTGGCCGGACCCACTCGATACCGGGTTCGCGGGTTCTGAACTCGTCCCGAGTCTGGCACTCGAGGCTGGCAGCCCCCGGGGGATCGCTCTTTGTCCTCGTCGAACCCCGGATTCAAGTGCGTAGCCTCCTGCTGCTGCTGCTGCAATCGCACGCTGCTATTCGAAGAGGGGTGGGTGGGTCTTTGAAGTGCTCGTGTTCCCTTTCTCTCTGGGGAATGGGTAGGCCGCAGGCACTGGAGCGGGCGTTTCTCTTTCTCCGAGTGTTTTGAGCGACGGAGTGCTCAGGTAGCCCAGCCCCGTCTGTCGGTTGCTCAGTCTGAAAGATCTAAGCCGGGCCCTTCGCGGCACGGAGCCGTGTTTTGGACGCAGGGTTCGAAGGTTGGATATTTGCTTTCGGGGAAAGTGAGCGGGGGTTTGTTCGGTCGAGAAATTGGGACAGTTGCGGAAAACGCGGTGGCGTGACACGTTCGGGGGATTGAGGTCTTCGACGAAAGTGTGTGTATGGAGGGGGACTTGTTCTCGCTTTGTTTGTTTTGCGTGTTTGGATAGGAAAATGAAGTCGCGCAGATTGAGGTCACGCACCCTCGGCGTAAGTGGTTTTCGCTTACCTAAAAAAACAACTTTCATCCATCGGGGAAAAAAAATAAAAAAAATTCTCGCTTTGTCACGTGCGAAGTGTTTCTGTTATGTATTGTGGTGATTGCGACGAACCTCACAGTGCCTACATTATAGACCTTTTCACAAGGGCGCCGCCATCTTGAAATATCGTCACTTACACTATGGGCAAAAACACTATTATGCCGTCGCCACGCCAATAGAATGCATTTAGGATATAAGCGTAACCGTCACAAGTTCTAGTTCTGTCTCCTCTCTATCCTTTTACTATTTGAAGGTTGAAATGTTCTATTATTTCTTCGTCGCCCATATCGGATATGCCTACTTGGTCGTGAAACATCAGCAGAGCCATTGTCAGTGTCATTGATTATGGAAACCGTTTGTCCTGCTGCTGTACGTTGTTCGACACTGCAGCCACTGCACTAGACTATACAAAAACTCCCGAGTCCGTTGGCACATACCCACTTTCGCTCGAGTCTGGATGGCGCAACCCTCCGGCGACCGTCAAAGATGGTCCACTCTGAGCAGATTCACACCACAACGGTACGCACCGACACCTCCTGTAGGTGTCGCGGTACTGGACGTAACCTACCGGAACCGAGCGCGGGGCACATACTGAGCACGAGATCTGCGTCAGTCTTCGGCTATTCGTGTTCATTGAGTCGGGACACCGCGCGCAGTCCCATCCGAACGCAGCAGTCGTGTGTCTTGTTTGGCTCTAGGAGAACTCGTCACGAGCCAACTCGTCATAGAGGAACTGGTCACAGCGGGCATGTCGTGCACGGCGAGCTCGTTACGGCGGAGAACTGGACTTCTGTCAATTTCGTTAAAATTTGCTTGTCGCACCATTGTACCATTTTCTTGAACCACCTGAGACTGGGCGGAGAACTAGAAGAACCTAAAGTGGAAGGGATGGGAACAGAAAGACGGAAGGCGTCGTCTCCAGTCCTGTTTATTTTTTATCCTGGCTTGCCTCTTTGGCCCTTGCCGCGGTGTTGTGCGTGCCACAAGCGAGGAACCAATCTCAGTGTCAGGGCAAAGAACGTTCGATGCGAAAACAGTGTTCCAGCGAGCAAAACGCTGGCATGTCGGTCTGGAGTGATGCAACTTAGACATGTCTGTTCTGTTTGGCCGTGCTCCACGCGGGCGTTTGTACGCTTTTTCGGGCACAACCGTTTCGTCCAGTCCTCCAGCACCCGCCTCCTGTTAGTTTGAAATTTTTCGTCGACGCTTGGTCCAAATGCTGCAGGTGTCCTTTTAGTGGAAGTTGGCATTTGCCTCTTGGCCTGCCCTTATCTGCCGCTTGGTTCCCGATAGACAAACCCGGGCGATAGCAGCCATTAGGGCTCGGAGACGAGAAAGTAAAAAAGAAGGAAAAGGAGCGATGGCCAGGCTGCTACTGCGGAACGAGAGGGGGAAGGGAGCCGGGAGGTCGCGTGCGAGGTCCCTAATGAACCGGGACCGCCGAGCGGAAGTGGTCCGCCGAGGATGCGCTGATGACGGACTTCCGCCGTTAGGGAACTTCCGCCCATTTCTGGCGGAAAAGCGATTTTCTTCCCCGGCCTCGGAAGCGATCGCCCGCTTCGGAAGGAAAGTGACTCAGGCCGGGGGTCCTTGCCCTAACGGCCGTCGGGCTCGAGATGGCCGGTTGGCGACAGACTTGGACGTAGTCCGACTACTCTACTCAAACTACTGTAGTTTAACTACTTTTCGAGTAACTTGGTAACTTTCAATACAACTTTATTTGGGTAATTAGTAGTTTACTAACTACATTTTTAGGTAACTTCTACTCAAATTACTAACTACTTTCGAAATCTAGTGATAATTTTGTTGACTACAAAGTTTGAGCGAAATAAAAGACGCCGGCAGATGAAGTGACATTTCCGAGCAAGGGGCGCCCTCACATTCCGTCCCCACAAGCGTCGTTGGGCCAAGGTGGCGACGAGCAGCCTAAACATAACACCGGCGCGCACGAACGCAGGAACAGATGCTTAGTCAAGTCGCCTGGTCGGGTATTGGACCCTAATCCAGCTGCAACCGTGAAAGACGGGGACACTCCGAGGTTGTTGTTTTCATGTCTGCCTTTGGTGAGTTCTGGCCTCAAGCGGTCTTGGGGTTCCACGGGTGAACGCCACTGGAAGTGACCTGCCGCTGGGCGCCTGTTCCCATGGTCGCCTCGTTGTCAGCGCCGACTCCCCTTGCAAAGCCGGACTTTCTCCCGCCCACAAACGCAGACACGGATAGTCTGTCTCATGGAATGCACCGTCCTGCTCGTCTAGCCGCAACTGTACGGTGAGCGACGATGCTTGTTCACGTAATCCTTCGTGTCCCCCTCCGATACCGTGGAGGCCGGCGAAGCATTGCGAGTCCTTTGGGAAATCTTTTGCTGGCCCCGCGCGACCTTTGCAAGGGCGAAGAGCTCGCCCGCCGCCGCCATTTTGCGAACCGAGCGACCCCTATCAGCCATGAAAGTTCTGCCACCCGCCTGGAGCTGTGGAAACCCGGTCAGCGTGGCTCCCCACCTGCATTGTGCATTCGGGAGTTCGCCGGCTTTTCTGGAAGTTTTTACTTTATTGGCCGGGTTTAGGACGCTTACTCTTGTGTGTTATCTTCCACTGCGAGATCCAAGGAATACCAGGGCTCATAGCTCTCCGCTCGGCCTTCGCAGGAAACTAACGAAGAGAGCGAACGTCAAGCAGCCCGCGACGCAGGCAGTTCTGACGCTCTTGACGGATTATTTCCCTGCGGAGATAATCTCCAGGTAGCTCCTCCCGGCTGGGTGTTCCGGGTTTCGCAAAAAAAAAAAAAGAATTTGCTGATAGGGTCGGGCTTGGGGTGGGACGGAACATGGCACGTTCAGTTCATTCGGCTTCGATGCTGTCTCCAAAGCAGCTTTCTTCAAAACGTGCCCCAAAACACGCCGGATTCGGGTCCGATCGTCGAGTAGCGACTCATCGTCGACACTGCAAAATTGGATATGCTGTGTTGTCGGAGATCTCTTTTCTAGGAATCCTGTTCGGCATAAACGCGGCACCGTGGGTACGTACAATATATGTTGTCTCGATTGATGATACTCGTTGAATTTCATGTTGTGGGAGGGGAATATCCAGCGCAGTCTGGATATCCTGTGTGGTCAAATATTTTCGACGGTTGGAGACCTTTGTAGGATTGACACGGCTTAGTGTATGGTGCCGTAAAAAGATCAAACGATAATATGAAACAAACATTCCAGTTGCATTTGTTCTGTCGCGCACGGACTCACCAAAACAGCTTTAATATCTTTGTTTTTGTTCCCAAAAATAGTACAATGCATTCTGAAAAACTCCAGAGAAATTCTATTCGCCATAGAACACGAAATAATAAATAGAACGCGGCAATTTAGCCTCCACCAGCGTCCGGAAGTGAGCCCACGCCGGCTGCCACAGCCCACCGACTAGAAAAGCCTACAGCTCAGCGCAGTCGGGCAAACTAGACGTACCCCTCCTCAAAACCAGGGACGCGCGCTGTTAGTCGCCTGTTCGAGACCGCCGCTGGAAAGGCTCATACTTCGGGTTTCCACCTTTGCTAGACCAAAAATTTTTTTTCTTTTTCAGTATTATAGCATTAGCATTGCAACGAAGCGCGCAGTCGTCCGGATGAATTCTGCATATTCGTGGCGCGAGACTGGAACCCTTGACGGTCAGGTGCACTCGCTCAGCGTACTCTCCAAACGTCGTGGGAATAAAGAGAGGTAAACAATCATAACACCCTCAATCTTGCCGAAGAAAAAAAAGAGGAGGGAGCGCTTTGTGTTTTTTTTTTTTGTAAAAGATTCTTTAGCCGAGGCAAACCTCACATGTTCTCGCCATGGACACCTAAGATGCTGACAGTCGCTTACCCGACCCGCACAGCCTGTTTCTTGAAATTCAACGCTGCACGTTCCATCCAGCGCGATCGGTGTGTCCGCCCTTTTGTTGTTTGGCTGGGAACATTTTAGGAGGAAAAGGGGGAAAACTCTCCGATAAGGACTTTGAAAGCTTCAATGTGCTTCTACGAGCGATTAACCCATTTTTTATGCAAACGCAAGCCATAAAACGACTGCATTTATTTTAGGCTCGCGGGCTTTTCACGATCAAAATCCGCTGTTCATTTGCTACTCCAAAATACAAAAAAGTAACTTGCGCACGTAACTCTAAAGTAACGCGCATACTTTAAAGTAGTCAGTAGTTTACTCAACTACTATTATGAATGCGTAACTTCACTCTCCATCGAATTAGCTTTTGGCGTCAACACTCAGTAACTGCACTTAACTCACTCTTTTGAGTGTAATCTGTAGATGGCTGGTGTGGCGATCGCTCCTGCCTCGCCTCGCGGAGACTTCCACACTTTTTTGAGTACTGGCAATACGCTATACTACTCCGTTTCGCAGCAAGTCAGAGCGTATGGATCCTTTTCGCTTACTTTCGTCCCCAGCCACCTAAGAGACATATCCGGTATCTGCCGTCGGGTCGACGAGTGCTTGGAATGTTGTGCGGCACGAAATATACTTTCCTAAGACGCAAGCGCAAGCGGCAGGAATTCAAAATAACAGTCCGCGATCGGTTTCGAGGAATCTTCCTGTCTGTCATTACTGCTTTCAATTGCTGACGTACCCGTTTCCAGTTGACCAGTCTAAATTCCGTCCAAGAGACCCGTACTGTCTCGAAAGACTTCGTGCGGCTAGGCGCCGTGTAGAATGCGGGCCAAACATCCCCGTGTGGCCTGAACTAATTCTCACTACTCCGCTTCTGCGGCGTCTCAAGTGTATTTCGGTGAATCGGTAAATAACTCGCCAACATTTTGATGTTACTACAACGTCCACCAACCTCTCATATTAGTGCGCGTTGTAGCTAGCCCGAGTTACCTGTCTCCAGCTTCATACGTAAGGCCTGCTTGGCAGATCACGCTACAGGGAATCGTGTACGTGTTTTGCCTCTTCACTGCCCTCGGGATGTCCGGCGCGGTAACATGCTTTATTCTCAAGTTCCTATCATTCGTTATTTCGGAGCGCAGTCGCCTTGTTTCATTTCTCAGATCAAATTCTCCCGCTTTCCTCCGATTCCTCTCGGTTGTCCGATCACCGCGGCTAACCCTCGCCCTGCCGCAGCTCGAAACCTCCGCTGACGCGCACGCGCGGTAGGAGCATCAAGAAAGGCAATGCGATACGGAGAAATAAAGAAATAAAGGGGGCGTGTTTCGCTCCCTTATCGCCTCGAAAACTCCGGCCCAACTTCGACGGCAGTTTCGCTCGATTGCGCCACTGACGGCCTAATCATGCCCCTCGAGACCTCGGCTGTCAAAAGCGCATTCCGCGCTAGGCGATAAATGAATGTATACTTAGTCGCCGTCGAGGACCCTATCGATGGGGCATGCCGGCCGCCAAACGCCTGGCTATATCACCCCCCTGCGAGATTGAAACACACACACAGATTCCGCGTAGCAATCCGCCCAGTTTCGTCGCTTCGTGCGCGTCTTCCCTCTCCCTCCCTAAAGACCGGCAAACACATCGGTTGCTCGGATGTCGGTTTGCTCACACGACGTTGCCGAGCGAGCGAAAGCTTGCGCGGCGAGGGAAGCCAACGATCTTGCCTAGCAGCACAAACAGCAGCAGCGATGGCGCTTGTCAGTCTGCACCGCGCTCGGCGAAAGTGACCGGGCGTTTCCGAACGTTGTTAGAAAGAAATACGATCCGAAACAAGACTACCGGCGAAACAAAAAAATAACGAAATAAACAAAGTCATAATAAAACGCGAATTACGCAGAAAAAATGTAAACAAACACACACACAAATATAAGCGAGCGCGAAGGAGCCGCCCTGATTAATAAGCGGAACGTCTACTCGTCGGCCGATAATAATCTTTTAAAGAAAAGAAAAACGCGAGTTGTATCGCGCCGTTTCCTAAGCGCTGCAGCGAGCGACGGCTGGCTCTCCCCTGATTGCCCGTTCTCCTCGCCTCTCCCTCGGGCTGCCTTGTTCTGTGTGCGTTGCCCCCTCCTCGTTTGGACTAGGAAATAATGACAGAGCGCCCATTAAATTACGGGGCTGTAATTACGATGGAGGCTGTACAAAGCGACGGACGACTGAAAAGACAAGCAGAAAAATGATGACGGCGGAGCGGGGAGGAAAAATAAAGATAAAGCAAGAAGTAAAGCTGGCGAACGAGGCGCACATTGTACCTACTTGCTCGAACGCACGCACGGACGACGTGAAAGTACGAAAGAGCACGTAGTAATAAAAAAAAAAAAAAAAGGAGCGAGCAAAAAGACGAGTGATGAGAACATCCATAAAAAGCCGTCAGCAAAGTGGCGGTGCCTGGTGTCGGTTTTGGGCGGCAGCGGTCACGCTTTCTAAATACGGCGGAGGGAGGGGGGAAAAGCCTTTTCTCTCGCGCTCACTTCCCCCTGTAGTTTTTATTTCTTTTTCGGGTTACCTCCTACGTGCTTATTATTGATACGGCGGAGGGGAAAGGCAGAAATAAGTGCGTCTAATGTTAATAATTTGCGTTCGTCGTCTGTGCTCGCTCGGCGGGGCGCGTCGCCCTCCCAGCGGCCTGGATGTACGCTCGAGGGGCAGCGCGCGGAGAAGGGGGAGAATAATGGCGGCGGTGGTGGCGGCACACATGTCGTCTGCTTCGCTACTTTGCTTCCTCTCTATTCGCTTTTATGTCTCGGCAATTTCGAAGTTTCTTTCCTTTTTTTTTCTTTTTTGTGCGCGGGCTAACGGTAGCTTTTTGGTGTGTTGTGTGTTTGTAGCCTAGGATCGTTGTATGGGCATTGGCAAAAAACGAAAACAAAAACAAAAAAAGATTTAGAAAAAGAAATAAAAGAAAAGACCGAAGCAGACGAGAAACAAGCTAGAACGTCGACGTGGAAGATAAAGCGAGCCGCCGTGGGCGCGGATGTGTACGATTTTGAGGACGACGTAATGACGCGTGTGCGTGCGTGCGTCTGTCATTTTCTCGGGCGATTGAGAAGGTGGCGGGTAAGCTGCTCCGCGTTTTCTTTTCGTACCTTATTTGTTTACTTATTTCTCTTTTGGGGGAGAGCGTTTCACGCGCTATTTGGGGTCTTTCTAAACATCGTTTTTATGCCGAAATTACCTGTCCGTGGTCAGTTTGTTTATAAATAGTGGACGAGGGAAATAAGCAGAAAAAAACAGAAACGCGCACTCTCGGCAAAAAAAGGAAAAGATTACGTGCGAAGTCGGTCGTATACGTCCAAATTGGCCGGCGATTGCGGTGATGCATTACGCTTGGCTGGCGTTGTCTGTCGGGGCCTTCTTTGTCCGCTGTTTATGGCCGGGGAGGGAGTGCTTTCTTAACGAGCCTCGAAAATAACCGGCCGAGGTGCAAGAAAAGAAGGGAAGGCGCTTTCGTGAAATAATGAAACTCTCGCTTCCGGCTCGGGGCGCTCGTCGTCTGTTGCCGATTTCAGCGCCAGCTGCCGCCGGTGCGCTAAGCAGGGCTGTCAAAACGCCGTCTTGGGGGTGTTGTTGCGGTGTGTACCGTGAACTGCCTCCTTTCTTCCGAGCTATCCGTACTCGGAGGTTGCGGCGCTCCAAAATCCCAGGAATTTTGAGACAGAAACGTTGCTCCTTGAGTAAACCGCAAACGACGCGAGGTAGTCGTCTGCCGCGGTCATAAACCTAAACAAATCTGTAGCATTTACGTTTACACAGCGTGTCTCGTCACCGATCTTTATTATATATATATATATATAATATATATATATATATATATATATATATATATATATATATGAGAAGGCATTGTGACTGCTAGTTGAGCTCGCCGTAAAAATAAACTCCGAACGCTCGGTCTCCGCGTTTAGCAATGCGCAATTTAATAAAAAAGAAAAAAAAGAAGAGAATAATTTGGTTTTCTAGTATTTTACGAATGAATCGATGGGCCGTGACTTTACAAAGCAAGTAGCACACAGGCCCTGTCAGGAAAGCGCATCCAAATGAGAAACGGAGGGAGAGGAGGAGATGAGAGCGTGCGGGGACGTCACAGCGTCGAGCTCTGATTGGAAGGAGACTGCGGGTAGAGACAAAGGCAGCCAGCCTCTTCCGCCTACCCACTAATCCGCCCAGTCGGAGCTCTCCGCCGCTCACGAGGACTCTCCCCAGTTTCTCTCCGTATGGTGTTTGCAGTGCAAACTGTGACATTAAAGTCTATCACTCTAAAACAGATCTGGCCGTAAAAGAAGTCTTAGGGATTCTTCGGCTTGTCCCTATTTTACAGGCAGCGATAGTCCTTGAGGCGAAACCCTTCATCAGGAGCCGAAATAATTCTTAAAACGTCAAAAAACCATTAAAAATTTTTTTTTTTATTTTTAGGAGTGTAGTACGTATGGGTGGCTTTCGCCCGAACTGATAGCCTCGACTTCTTGAAGTTCGTATATACACGGTACAACGGTTTTTGCTCGTTTGGGAAACTCTCACGACGGCTGTCTCGCGCTTTATTTCGCGCCGCTGAATTTAGACAGGTCCCTCCAGATTCTAGAGTTGGCGAGGGTTGACGGTAACGTTGCCCAACTCTTTCCGATGAAGGCAGTAACGCGAGGCCGGGTAGAGAGAATAATCATAGCCCCATCATTTCGACTTCATCGTTAACGGGCGTTCATTCTTCTAGGTCGTGTCGGTGTAGCGGGGACCGAAACTCTCTGATAAGATGAGAGTGAACGGCACTCGTGGGCAGATAGCTCGCTCGGGCGCGTATATAGCTGCCTCCCGTTCGAGAGTCTCTTCTCGAGTGCTCTTCCTTCCCAGATATCCGGCATACGAGCAGAGTCAACGCTGTCAGGTTCGCCAATCACTCGAGGAACTCGGAGTCTTCGTCGGCGACGGTCGATGGAATCGCGAGATCGAGAGTTGGAGGACTTCGGCGTGCGCAAAACTCGGTCCTCCGGGCGAGGACCGCGAGTTTCGCCAAATGGCACGTGCTCGCTTGCCATTTGGCGAGCGAGCAAAGAGCAGGCGTCGCTTCCGCCTAAGCACCGATTTTTTCGACTCCGTGCTTTCACGCAGCACCGTTTCCTTATACGTTGTGTTATGTTACGAAAGCTTACGTCGGCTTTCGTCGAGACTCACCGAGGCACCCGTGCTTCGTACGAAGCGTGGCAACCGGATCAAGGAGTGGGCTTGCACGCGACATCCGAGGTGCTGGTGTTGCGGTGATTTGCACGTAAGAAAACGCAAAAAATAAAAAAAGGCCTCCTGTTTAAATTAATGTCACTGGATCCTGCGAAAGTAGCGCCTTGATGGTCGCCATTTTGATTCAGCTCTTCATTCTTGGTGACCCGATCCAAATTCCCGGTGACAGGTTGCTTTATAAATACACCTCTCGAATATTTTGTCATCCACACGCCGGTGGAACACGCGCACATCTTCGCACCGCGCGCCACCACATGCGCCGTCGGTGCTTGACGTCATTGAAAAGTATTTTCCTCTTCGAAATACGCGAGAACAATATATCATTGTAAGAGATATGTGCAGATGAGTATGAAGCATAAGTGGCTTGCACCCATATTGCCAAAGACGCTTATATCGCCGAGGAACGCTTTCGGTACGATGATGCTCTGATAGGGATCTTGGCGCGACTGGTTTCGAAGATTTGAATGGACCGAAATGGCGATTGCAATGACAACTGAGACCGATGAGCCATTCATCTTGCTAGTTTTGGTCGATTTGTTCGTGTCCGGCCCAGTAGGCAGGGAAGGCGATGACGCTAAGGATCCGGTGACTTTAGTGTAAAGCAGCCTTTAGTGATACACTGTGAAGGCTGGCTGACACGTTTGGACTGAGTGTGAGTGACTGCGTTGCGATCACTTTTGACTGCTGACGAGATCTATAAACGGCTGTGGGAGATCTGAGCCACCAGCACCGCCTATCGGCTAGCCCTGGCCCAATTCCGTCTTGCCTGTATATTTCCTTATTTTTTACGCATCACCTTACACCGATCAGCTTGAAATAATTATGACATCGTTGTAAGCGACATTTTTTTCGCAGGTGGTGGTAGATTTGACCTAAAAATATCGCAAAACCTTCTGTCTAGTTTCAGGAGTGGACGGGTAAAGTGCTATTCGCACATCATGTTGAAACATAATGGCATATTTGCCGCCATGTTTCAACTAACGCAGTCGGGCACACTTCAAATGTTCGAAAAAGCCTCGTGATGTGTCGAAGCGTATCGTTTGTAACAAGACTTGGCGATAATTTGCTGCTGTACTTCGTCCCGATGCAGAAGGTCGTCGCGTTCCGGCCAAGAGGTCTGCACGCCGGCCCTAGCCTGACGCTTTGGATGCGCCGTGACGTGACGGTGGCAGCAAAATGACGCACGATATTTCGACATGACTTTAGTCACACTGCCTGAGATTCGTTCTTGAGTGTCGCGAAGATTTTTTGTCTGATCTGTGCTTCGGCTGGTTCGTTCGCCGTACCTTAGAACTTTTGGCGAAATTCTACGAGGGTCGAATTCTAAACAGTATTGGCTGACTTCTACGCAAACTTTTCATATGAGTAAATAAATATAGAGTATTTCATACGATAGTTCACTTTTTCCTTATTTTTTGTTTAAATATTACTATTGTTTATGTAATGTGAAAGCAAACAACCTTTGAATGATTTAGTTCGTTACCCACCTTTGCCAGGTATCGTCAGCCCTTTCTCGATTTCCGCGCATAATATTCGAACTTCAGTCGAACCTTTTGAAGTCCGAAGAAGTCGAACCTCTCAACTCGAACCTCAACGGGTTCGCGACATGACCTACGGGCGTGACTTGGAAGCGTCTAGTTTCCATGGACGGACTTGGGGCTCGCGGCCTTCGCAGGATGAAAAGAAAAGCGGTCGGATAACGTTACGCGTTGGAGGAGCACGTAAGCGCGCGCATTTGCCGCCTCTTGAGTGGCGTCGTCGTGTGCGAATTCTGGCCGACAGGAGCGTTGAGCGTCGTCACGCGCCAGCGCGCCCTGGCGCCCGACGAAGGCATCCGGCCGTTTTGCTCGGCTGACCGGTTTCCATTCGAGTTTACGACCGAAACCGAGCTGAGTGACGCTTAATTTTGCCCGCCCTTGTTTGGGGCTCGGAGGGTCTCGCTCCACTCCAACCTTTGCTCCAACGGCTTTCTTCTTCTTTCTTACCCCGCGGGACGGTCCTGCTGACCGTGCGGAGGAAAGTCCTCCTCGTTTGCTAATGATGGCGGTCGTCGAGAGACGCCCGAATAAGTGGCCGTAAAAAATGGAACCAGCCAACGAGCACGCTCTAAGAAAGAAAAGAAAACGTCCGGGCCTAATAACAGCCGCAGTAAACGCGGCAGGTGGTAACAGGCGCCGAAAAGTTTTATAGCCAGCCTCCGGTGTTTTTATTTTTTTTCTTCTTCCGCACTTTGAATAGTTGTGTGTCGTGCGTTGGATTTTATGCATCCCGTTCGTTCCAACTCTTCTTTTGTTGCATCGTTCTTGATTTCGGCACGTTCGCGCGTGCTGCAGCAACATTAATTTCGAATATCCAGCGAAGTCGTTTCGTCTTTTCCTAAGTTGGACGAGGGCAGTCTTATTATTTCGGGGAGACCCGTTTATTGCTCTCTCTCTCTCTCTCTCTTCTGTCTCGTGTGTGTGTGTTTGTGTGTGCATGCGTGTGTGTTTGTTTGTTTGTAAGGTAGCATCTGGCAATATCGACTCTAATACCGATCAGATATAACTGAATTATACGGTTTTGATGGCCGTAATAAAGGCACTAAAGACACCGTGCACTCGGCTTTCGAAGCAGTCCTGCTTTCGAAATCACCGTGGCGTGCTTTAAAAGAAAATGATGCCCTCGTATTTTGAACGAAACTCAAGTCCGCCTTTGTAATATCTACATTGCGCTAATTACTCATAGTTACATATGATCGAGAGTTGGAGCTTAATATTCACGATCGTGTCCTAGGTAGAAATTAGTGTTTGGGACCCATCATATCCGCAACTTTTGCGACCTATAGAGGGCGCGCTTGCACCTATCAGAATGGCTGTCATCCGGATGATCGTTCGTACAACTGCAGTACGATGCTAAGTCTGCGAAGCCTAAGTAATTATAGTTTTGCTATGTACAAGCAGTATTAGAGCCTCGCTTTATTTTCTCACGTCGGGAAGGTGTAGGCAATAAGCACATTTCTTGTGAAGCCAATCATCCAGGAGCTGGAGAGCGCCACTCTCACACCGCGGTCGGTACCACCATTGCTGAAAATTGCGAATTATGACCTTCGGCCGATTAGTCTGTCTGATGGAAAAGCTAATATAATTGTTGTTAAAATATCGCGAAATTATAAACAAAACATTAAATATTCCGTAAAAAAAAAGTTCTGTGGTTTTTAAGCCATAGCGATGTAGAAACAGTGCAATTCAACGAAACAATTCCATTTCATTTTTTTTTTCTCGTTGGCATTTGGCAGAAATGTAAGAAAGCACAAAGAGAAGGTCACACATCTTAACTGACGTCAAGGGGGAGTGTGTGTGTGTTAATTGTCTAACTTATTAAGTTGAAAATGTGAAAGGTGGAGTCAACTTTCCGTAGGGAGGGGCTGGCCGGTCAGTCAGGTGATGGTGACGACCGATGATGGTGATCGCCCGATGGAAGTCCCCCGGGAAGTCGAATAAGAAAAAAAACTAAAAGTTGTTCGATCCCGCTGGACACATTACGACGCTGGTGGGTTTACGATGGCCGGTGTGGCCACGTTTATTTTAAAACAAAACGACGACAAGTCAACGGTAACTTATAAAACAAAAGTCCCAAGATATAAAACCCATACTTTAGTCCCCAGTTTCAAGAGCCGAATCCTCCAGCATCCTCTCGGCAGCCCTTTTCTAGACTCGTAGGGGCCTCCTTTCCCTTCAGAGACGGACCAATCACTTCAAATTTGTCCATTGTCACGTGGTGCACTCTTACCCAATGATCAGCGAGCTGTCAACGTGACCCTCCAACCGTCAAATCCAAATTCCTTCTAGAGTCAGTCTCTGCTTTGGCTGCCGCTCAGCTGGCGCCAGACAGTTAAGTTATTGCGTCGACTAAAAGCGAAGTTTCTACACTAAGCGGCGAATTACGCCGGACACAAGCACACCCGCTTAAAAGCCACAAGCGCGGACAGAGGTACCGCCGTTCCGGCGCTGCAAACTGAAACTCAATCCGTTAACGACCGGGGTCCGACTCGTCTTTGCCGAGCCCCGCCCGCGACTGCTCGAAGCCCCCCGCGCGCGGGGGCGGAAGACCACTTCCCGTTCATGTTCCCCCGCGAGCGCAAAACAAACGCCCAAACATGCAGACGCACACATAGGCAGATAAAAAACAACAAACAATGCCGACGCAGCTGTAGAAAGATAAACTTTTCTAAAACAAATCTTACTTATTCCTAACAAAATCCTTCGTTACTTAACAGGTGGACTCGAAAAAAAGAATGCGGCGTTTAACCGACGCCCTGTGCCTCTCATTGTAGGCGGTAGCAACATGGAAAACGGAACAGAGCGGAAATATGAAAGAAAATATAAATAATGGAAAGAACATAAAACACAGGGCCGGACAAGACGATTTCCCAATATTTCCCATTATTTATATTATCCTTACCAGTACGCTGTCCATTCCAAGAGTACGAAAGAATATTCTCCAGCAGGAAGGTAGGCACAGTTAGTAACTTTCGGACAAATTCATTTATAGCTTTTTTTGAAGCTAAGCTCGTCCATCCACTTTCTTGGCGTTGAGCATTGCAGAAAAATACGACACCCATGACCCAGTCCTCCCCCCCCCCTTCCCCTTTATCGCATAGGTCCACTTTTGATCGAAAGGTTAGTCGGTGATTTATGCATAATCGAATGTGTGGTTAATCGGTTGTCTCTCTTTATAGTTTTTCTCGTTTTAAAGAGCGTCACAAATACCGCCGCTTTTCCAAGAATGGTCATTTACTTGCGTTGCGCTACACTGCAGTCATTCTCAGGAAACAAACGTTATTCTAGTAATTTCGTCACACGATTGCGTGAAATGTCGTCGAGTGTCTGTCAACAATACTCACCTGGATTGTCAGAGGGATGTGCGGTGCTTTGGAGGGAACATAGCGGGAGCCTAGCGGAACTTACTGAAGCACGGCGTCCTTTCTTGCATGCTTCCTTTGACAACACGTGTATTCGGAAGCGCCGAACACAATTTAGGCCGTATCGTTTTCGGAGGGTCGATTAAATTGAACATTTTTCCGTTCTCGAATGCGCTCGAGACCTTCATCTTAAATCATTTTAAATCGCTCGGCAGTATTATAATCGTCACGAAAAATTATGACTGACATTTCTGGTTTCTGGGCGATACTGTTAATGGGGCGGTGCAACGATTTCCGGACTTTGGCCAATTAACTGCGGAAATTAATCTGTCTCACCTGTGGAACTAAGAAAAGAAAACCGTATATTCTTGCAGAACGCTAGTTTTTATTAAAAATAAATAAAAAAAAAATGAAACAAATCGTGGGTCAGAGTGCTTCTCAACTCTCCACTTCGCCTCTCGAGTGACGTACTCTGCGGGATCACGTGGTTTCCCTTGGTTCTCTCTTCAGAGACCCCAGCCGCTTTCTCCGCGGTTGTCGACTTTGAAAGGATTAGCATGGTCGAAGGTTCGAGGCGAGCGATCGACACAAAGGAAGGTTCGCCACGGGGGTGACGGCGAGTGTAGCTGCGAAGGGGGACAGGCTTTGTTGACTTCCGCGTATTCCCAGGTGACGCTGTCACCGTAGTTCCCGTAACAGCCGCACGCGGCTTCAGATCGGCCAATGATTCTTTTTTTCTTCTTTCTTGCGATTACGCAGCGGAATAGCAGTTTATCGAAGCAAGGTGACGCGGTTTTGGTCACTTGTGCCTGGATAAACAATATAAAAAAATACAAACTGTCAATTCTTCCAATATTAAAATCGTTGCACTACCCCTTTAAGAATTCCGAAGGATGCGACGCCAAGCCCGCGGAAAAAAATCGGGGAGCGAAACGGAAGAGGTTCAGCTTATCCGAGTTTTTATTATTATTATTATTGTGTTGCTTTTTACTTCTGGAGTGGGTGAGCTCTAAGAATCTTCGTATCCGGGTTAAGAAATAATATATAAAAAAGTTATTTTCTATCGCTATGTGGAATTTTCGCCACCAGTGCTCCGCAATCTTTTCCGCCAACTGCACAGACTATAGAGCGAATAGTACCCTGACGGTGAGAACGTGTGACGGGGCTTACGCGGATGAGCGGGGTTTGGGTCGCGGAAAACCTCCGGTTGTTGTGGCGGTTCTGGTTACGACTAGGAGCGTGGGTGGCGGACGCTGTTTCTCCAACCCTGCCTGCCGTTTCTGTTTCCCGGCAGCGACGCGGGCTATTCCTGGCTCGCGTTTCTCCCGCTTTCGCCTCTCGCCACGTGCGCTTTTGACGATCCCCCGTGCGGTTACGACCGATGGCCCGTTCGCTTCCGCTTCGGAGTTCACGTTTTATGGACCCCTTTTAGGGCGACTTGTTTGGGCAGCTGAAAACGCGCCGTTTGGGTCGGGAGATGAACCCGGAACGCACATGTTTCACCGATGGATCGCAACTGACGCGATACTAATCATCCCAGCCAACAGATCTTTTTCAAAAACCCCACCGAGCAACACTGGCGGCCGCCATTTCTTGGGGCTCGAAGCGTCCGATTGGATCCGACTCCTCGTCGGACGCTGACACTTGTTTTCGGTGCGAGTTGAACCGAATTGACGCCGAACCCTGACACAGCCCTCGTGTCTACTAGATGTCCAGGGTACGTGTCCTAACAATGGCGGGGCGGACTCGAGTAATTCACGCAGCAGCTACTAGATGGCGCGTGTGTTTGCCACCGCGCCGCTATTCGCCGAGGTCGATCGCGTGAGGAGCAAAGAATCCTGCGCCGTGCAGGAAAGTCGCTTCGCCGACGTTTCACGCGCCCCCGGCGCATGCCCTGCTTTTGCCTCCTTCTTCTCCTAGCTTTCCCGTTTTCCGTGCAGCGGCGGCGCGCACGGCGTCGCTATTAGTGAGTTTTAGTATTGCGTATACGAGCAAACGCAAGCGCTGTGCGCTTGCGTTAGCGTTGCGTTCTCGATCCACGCTGCGCATGCAGAATGCGAAAAAGCGGCGATTTCGTGTCCGCGCTAACTGTGTCGCTCGGTGTACGCGCAGTGATAATAATAGGAATAATAATTAAAAGAGTTTGGAGACTTGCTAACACGACATTTCCTTGCCACACACGTATGAAGGCATTATTCATGAGTGACAGGAAGCCGCCACCGTAAGAGGCGCTTTTTTCTCTACTACATTCAGCTCTTTCTGATTCTGCTACTATTCCCATTTCCACTCCGCCTTAGTTCTTTTCTAACAGGGGCCGTGGGAGAGCGGAGAACGGAGCGTGAAGGATTGTTCGAGTCCGCGGAAGTAGTTGCAACATGTTGGCCTAACGGACTAAAATGAACCATGACGGGCTCAGTGTTATCAAAAATCGTATTCTTGCGTAAATCTCCAATCCTTTAAACTTTTTTTTATTATTATTTCATAGCGCGTTGCATCGTTACGTTCTCTTTATGTCTCGGAGGTCCGCATGTGTCTTTTGCAAAACATAACACGTAGTAATCCTACAAAAAAAAAAAAAAAAACATCGAAAAACTTACTTTTTTTTTTTTTGCCTAGGTTTGCGCTCAGTTTTATCCAAAATGAACTTGATCAAGTGTTAAACCTCCTTAAATTTGTTTTCTCCATTTTTGCTTATATTTGTGGTGGTGCTAGTGGCGAGTCGTTTGTATTATTTGGGCCATTACATCTATATAGTATATACGTCGGTTGACCCAACTATGTTCTTGTGCTGTTGTGGTTCAGATTTTTTCTTCTCTGCATTAAAATTCACTGTTTTTCATCTGTGTTCTTGGGACTGGACGTGGCAGCTTTCCCGCACCCTAAAGAAAATGCCGCTTTTTCGCTCGCACGATCGACGACACCGACCCACGAAGCCAGCGTTGCGACGTGATTGCCCGACGAGTCACCTCCTGTGAATATATGGGCAAATCTTTCACTATAACGTTAAAAAGAAAAAAAGGTACATGTATTGGCTCCAGGACAAGGTGTTCTGTCTTTAATTTTTTTCGATGGGAACCTTTTTTTGTTTGTTTATTGCATAACTTGCTTGAAACACGGAATAGCTTTCGTAGTTTTTGTCTGTACCTTGAAAACTGATAAGGAAGGAAAAAGTAGGCAGCCATCTTAAACGGCATCCGCAACGCGCACTGTTCATAAGCCATCGGAGTGAATCAGAATTAATAGACCTATCGCTAAATTACCCAAGCATCACGGAGAATGCAGGGATTGGTGTTCCACGCGCCATGCGCGCACGCCTTCCCGCATTAAAAGATTCGAGTAAATAACCAAAATAAAGCGTTGACGAACGCGCGTGCAAGATGCCATTTGTTTTAGGTATTTGCTTCAGCAAAGAGTTGCTACTACTGCTAGAGGCCAGCACGTGCGGCGCGTGGATACTATCAAATCCTGCATTTCCTCGGCTGGGCCGGAGCGTGCGCTGTGGCGCGTAGGAGAATGAGCGGCACCTGATATGCGCTAAAGAAAGAGGTAACGGAAGATACTTCCAGGCAGGTGCTCGTTGGGAGCACAAAAGCCAGAAATTAACAAAATGCGGAGGACGCAAGTCAACTGGTGTAAGTTCATAATGTCTGAATTACCCGAGACTGCGTCTGCGGGTCTGTCATTTGTGGGTTTTCCTTTCCCCCTGGTTTTCCTTTCTCTCTCTTTCTTGTTCAGGCCACATATGAATGAATTCCGTAGGCAATAAAATTTCAGCTGTGTTTGAGACTTCTTTTCTTCTTCCTGTCATTTTTCTGTCGTCATCAGCAGTCTCGGGTCATCTCTACAATTAGGAAGCCAAGAATTCCGGCTCCAACGTGGATCTCTCTCTTCGCATAGCAAGGCTGCTCCCCGGACATAGTTCCCGATATTAAACGCAGCTTCTCGTATTGTTATCGATCTACGTCCTTTCCTCGCCGCAAGAAAAGGTCGTCAGTGTAAAATAAGCTTGTGTATCTCACCTGACATCGCGATGAAGTCAAGGTCGCGATGTTATCGCCCGTACAGCAGCAGCCAGCCGTCGACAGTTTTCTTTTGACTCCTCGATTGCAGTCTTTGTTTTGGAATTTGGAATTCCAACCTGGAGTTTGAGAAGGTGCTCGGGAGAACTGCCACTAGCATCTTATTTTCCCGTTACATTCGTTAGCAACGGCATTCATGGACATTTTTTCTGAAATGCGTTGTGCGGATGCGCGCAATGCTTGCCGGTCTCGGGTTCGAGACTGCGTGCTACCAGAAGAGATCCACAATCGTGTGCGTCTTGCATAAGCCTCGTTTAGTCCTTTTTGTCTGGAAATAGTTTTTTCCGTCTTTCTCTTTTTGTTTTTGTCGTGTGTGCCAGTTTGTTTTAAACCCAGCAATGATCAGCCTCCTCCAAAAGTTAACACAAGTTGACACACGCACTGAGTATATTGACGGAAAGAAGAGAAGGCACTTTTGAGCGCATGGAAAGAACGAACTTGGAAGCAGCAACCATGGCGTTGACGCTTCGTGAGCCTCTGCTTAAATTCAATGGTTCGTCATTTATTTTATAGCATGGATTAGTTTTCGTGTGTACGGTGTCGAATACAAGCTTCTATCGTAGTAGTGTGAGGCGAGCGCGGCATGGACTCGTGCCGCAGCAACCTCGAACCAGATTTGCTCGTCCTGATGATGTGTGACTAGAAATCCTGGAAAAGCTACGAAGGTACCCAAACCCCGCGGTCAAATGAGCGGGACAAGTCTCGCGAACGCGTTGTGTTCGCGAGGCGATCCGTTTTGGTGCAACTTCATCTCGAACCCAGATGTCTCGATAGGCGCCGGCACATATTGGGATATAGAAAGGTCCATCGGAAAATCCGTCCGCTGCCTGCCTCTCGCAGCTCGTTTTCTTTATTTTCGGAGGGCCGCTTTCAGGTACACGTTCTTTTCTTCTCGCTTGACGGACGCTGATGTACGGCCAGTTTGGCATAGCTGCCGGTAGCGCACCTGTTAGTAGATCTTCACTATAACTGCTCTGCTTCAAAACCTTTGTAATATTTTTTTTTTTTTGTTTGGGGGGGGGGAGCGTTTGCATTGTTTTTGTGTTCTATTCACCAACAACTCAGTGGCGACGACCAGAGAAAACATAAATCAAGTAAAACAGGGAAATAAAGGCTACACTGATTACATGTCTACTCCCCTGATGCACGGTCTGTCTTAACGGTACCGCATGACCATTAAGGCCGCGGTCAGTCTGCTAACACGTCGTACAAGAGACAGTCTTCCGACGCTGTCTCGGGGCTTTTACGTGAGAGTGACATAGATCACACGAAAACTGTCTGCATATCTGAAGCGCCCGAGACGTGTCCGTATATGTCCTCATGCCTGTCTTGTACGATGCATACGCAGCAGTGCGACTCGCGAGAAGGGAAGGAGAAAAGAAAAAGTCTGAGCAATTTCACTCGATCGTGGATCGTAAGAGCACGCTTCTTGGCAGGGTCCGCGCTCAGCCGCGTACATAGACGGCGACGACATTCCCGACGGGCCGCGTTTCCTGGTCGGCTCGACTCGGTCAGATAGGAGCGTTGCGACATGCGCTTTACGACTCGGGCGGTGTTGTTTCAAAAGCTCCTCTCCGCCTTATCTCGCCCACACGACGGCACTTTACCAAAGCCTCTCGAGGCTGTGCTTGGCGCGGTCTCGCACCTCTTTCTCTCTCTTATCTTGGACACACACGAAAATGGCACACACTCCGTGCATGCACGCACCTTTGCATCGAGCACTCGTGTCTCTCCCTGTGTGTGCGTGTGCGCGCGCGCGTGCGCATTTACTTACGTGCAGTGAAGTCGGATATTCCCCGTTTGCTGAAAGTGGCGTCCCGTATTCGTTGACGACACGCGCGACCACCGCAAGTAAATAGAGAGTTTTAGTAGATCGTTACGATACCTCCGATACCCCTGATAAAGATAACTCGATAACGATACGAAGCATACACAAAAGGCTGCGGCTGGCGTATCGGGTGTCGTTATCGGAGTCATCGGAACGTTCTACTAAAACTCTCGACTATATCCTAAAGTGGTTACGCGGTGGTGACAATTCCAGGGGCGGATTTGTAGGTTGGGCTTTGGGGTGTGGTTCTCTTCAGGGGCAGAATGAGCGGGTGTTTTTACTGATACATGCATTAAGAAAAACAATGGGAGTCATGTCTGTCTATCTGTCAGTTTTGTATGTTCACTCCCTAAATGTGATAACATGGTTTCTGTTATTTTGGTTGGCGCTATGCAAACTCGGGCCTCTTCTTCCTGTTGCGTTTGGCGCCGTTCCGAGGACGTCGAGCCAGGTAGCGAGCCAGGGGTGGAGCAGAGGAGCAATCTTTTGACCGCGGAAAAACTTGTTTAATTACATCGTTGAAGGTGGTTATGTACGGAGTGTAGCAAGCGACGGCAGCACCCTCTCCACTGAAGTTTCGAGGCGGGGTCGGATTTTTCGTAGATCGTTATCGCCGTCCCGCAACGCCCTCCGCAACCCGCTACGATCCCGGAACTCGACAGCCAAGGCCATCGGCGCGCAGGCGCAGTAGTGACTTCTTCTTTGCGGACAACTTAGCGGAGGGGGAGACGCGGTCTACGAGAAAACCCTATTTGCCCCTTTCTGGGGCGCCCGCCGTTCCGTGGTGGTGGTGGTGGTATAACTTTATTTCTTTCGAAAGGTTTCACCCGTAAGTTGTACACTTGGCTCTAATGGTGATCCTGGTTCCGGATGGTCCTTTTAAGGGATTAGTGTCTTGAGGACGAAAGAGGGGTTGGCGACAGGTCAAGATCATCTCCAGGGTCGGCAGCGCCGGCGATTGGGAAGTGCGGGAGATTTCACACCTGGCTCTAATGATGATCCTTTTTAAGAGATTGGTGACTTGACGACGAAAGAGGCGTTGCTGCCGATGGCGACAGGTGGAGGCCAATTCCAGGACGGAGGAGCCAAGGAAGGCCCTCGCAACGCTCTCCCCACTTATTAGCAGTCTGCACATACTATTTCATGCAACCACCGTCCTTTTACGCGGCACTGACATTCCTTCCTTTCATGCCGTCGACCGTAATCCAGATTTGTGCTATCTAAATGCAAGCAGCAACTCTTCCTCTCTCTCTCTCTCTCTCTCTTGTCTGTGCGCGCGAATATACAAGTGCACGCTCGTGCGCAAATCCCACGCTTTCCTTCTTTCCTTCGCGTATGTGTGCTTACGCGTCGGTGTGTTGACACGCTAGGGGAAAGCATTCATGAAGGCGCCTCAGTGCAGTGGGCCTATGAGGTAGACATTATCGAAGGGGGGCGAGGCAATCAGTATGTCCCTTGTTCCAACCGTCCCATTGTAGAAGACCCTGTGTTTTGCGTGTGCTGCACTGCGTTCCGCCTGCGCGCCATCCGCCTGCCGGTGTAAGCAGTCTATCCAAGACCAGCTCAAGGCCTGCGCATGACGTCATCGTTGGTGGATCTCCGACCCGCAGAGTCACCACAAAGCGGCGGACCCCGTTCGTCTTGGCGGCGTCGCGTCGCGCTCTCTGGAAGACGCTGCGAGACGCGCTGGCGGCGGTGCTGACGCCTGCAAGTGATGACGTGTGGGTGGGATTCGAGGAGGCCTTGTCTTCCAGCTGGTATTTCTCTATCCCGCATCCGTCGGCCTTGGGGCGAGAGCCTTTTTGCATTCCAAGGATCTGTGCTGATCGGTCTTTCGAAGCATTTCTGCGATTAATACCCGTTAAGCCGCCGCGGCGCTCCTGCCCCGACGCGCGTGTCCTGCGAGCAAAATTAATTTGTTTCTTTCTTTCTTGTTTTCTGGGAAACACCGCGAGGATCCGTTCGCGGCCCGCTTCCTCTGCATTCTCGATCGCCCTTGGTGATTGCAGATGGGACTGTAGAGCCGATTCCCAAATGGAGTGCCATCCGCTAGCGATAAGTACGCGCTTTCAAACCGGTCTTATATTAAGTTGGTCACTTCGGGGAGGGGAGACGAATCGCCGGCGACAACGAGTGCCACGGCGTACATAGATTTGCCTTTTTCGCGTTTGCAAACAAACTCAGCTCCGTTTTGGTTCGTGGGTTTCGGGCTTCCTGATGCTTTTCTTTGCTCACCCGGCGCACGTGTAGTTTCGTCGTCGCGTTAGAATCAGCAATTTATTGACGTATTTTGGGTCGAAGTTACTATCCGTTTGAAACAAATTACGTAAACAAATTTTGCGAATAACAACTACGACGAGGTCGGCTCCCTGTATCGGCCTTTGCGTGCATCTACATACCCGATCATTTTCAGGTGGAAGACATCTCTCTCGCTCAGCCCTTCTTCTCTGCATAAGTTTCTTCTTTAGGAAAGGAGGGGACCGGGGGAGGGGGGCGTTTGATTCATTCATACAACGAGCTCGATTCGCCGGCGCCTTCGTCTGCTCCTCTGACGCATTCATGAACGAGCGCTAGATCACGTAGGGCGTTCCGCAACAAAAACGTACATTTGCCTGCACGCATCACGTAGCGCGTTCCGCAACAAAAATGTACATTTGCTTGCACGCACATCGTCTTGACCAAATAACCCGAGGTTTCCACCTTAAAACGAAGATTCCCCACGGCCAAGTGACGAGCGCGACCGGAAGGTCGTCTGTCGCGGGCGCAGCTGGTTCCCAAGCCGACCTTTTCCTGAACATAGCTCTCCACCGCATTTTAGCCGTGTTCTGGAGTTTCCTCTCTCCATCGCGGAGACGACGCCGTGTGGCGTGTCCGGCGGCGAGGGGTCCAGCCTGCCTGCTTCGCGGTCCGGCAGCGAGCGCCTAATAACAGGAATCCGAGGTGGCTGATTACCCCCGCTACAGGACGCATCGGGTCACTCGGACCTGTTTGCCAACCGCGTCGGTATCTTTTATTATTTTCTTCGCCTTCTCCCGCTTGCGGGGTTCCTGTACCCGCGACCTCTGGGTTGTCTTAACCGCGGAGCTACGGCGATCTCCTCGCGAGGCCCTTTGTTCCGACAACAGTTGACGAGTTGCTGCGGTGAACTCGTGCGCCGGTCCCAATAGCGGGGGACCGCGGGCGTGCCGCCGTGCACGGCAGATTAACACGTGATTATAGGAAAGGGGACGCGGAGCGTTCCGGTTAAACAGCGTCCAGCTGCCTTTAATGAACGTCGGGGGCTGTCCCGTCTGTCCGCGTCGCCTTTGTCGAAGGCAATTACACGCGCTGCTGAAAAGAAAGAACAGCTTCCTGGTAATCGCGGTGTCAGCGCTGGCCTGTTTGATTTCGTGCGCAGGTTGGGATTGGCCGTTCAAATTATGTTTCTCGGACGTTAATCTTCGGTGTTTAGACATGCAGCGTGTAACACGGATGTTTTTCAGTAGTCCTGTTTGCGTGCGTGTGCGCGCAATTTATGCATGGGAACGATGGGCAACTAATGCACCCTCGCGCTTATCTCCGTCGAACGCTGTGGGGTGATCGCTGCTGCAAGGGCTATAAGTGTATGCGTGTAACCTTGAGTGCTTTCTTAAACATAACACTAACCACAAAACTACTAACTTCTTAAACGCTAACCAGCGCAAACACATTTGATAGGAATTCGGTGGTGGGAGAAAATGTATTCGCCCTCCTCTATCGACGGTCATAAAATTCGCTCAGCGGTCATTGACCTACTTTAGACATATTATCCTCTTTTTAATATAGTTTTCCAAAACATAATCGTGGAATTCTCTATTTTTTTGTTCATTATCAAGTTGCATAAAATACTAAAAATGTGCATTCGTAAAAAAAAAAAGCGATTAATTAGAAAAACAGAACAAAAAAAAACGCGTTTTTAAGATTTAGAATGCGCCGCATTTGAGAACCTTTGCGCCTCCACTGACGTCGGTCGAATTCGGTGCTCTGGGTCTGCCTCGGCGCGGCGCCGTTTTCGCACCAGGTCGCCCTACATTGAATCGACGCATACCTACAGCCATTCGAGCTTTCCCCTAAATTTAGCTATCCAGAGGCGACGGGCGGATCGCACGCGGTCTCACGGTCTGATGGCGCTAGATACGCTATCGCATTCGTTGCAGCAGTGAATCACGGCACCGTAAGTTTCTCGAAGGACGTTAGCCGCCTCGGTTGGCGGAATCGAATCCCGGCCGAGGTGCTCGCAATCTGACGGGGGCTTATTGCGGAGATTGCGCCGTGTAACCGAGATTCGGGTTGTACGTCGAGCGATCCCCGGGTAGTCGTCGTTAATCCCCAGTCCTTCGCTAGGGCGTGCCATATGCTCTTCGTTGCATTGACACGTGTAGAAACCCATAAATTTAACTTTGTCGGAGGACATTCGCACGCACACACACACATACACAGATGTCAGCACGTTTGAACGCCAAGGACAGTGCGAGCAGAAATCACTGAACGCCCTCGTTTTTACCTTTTACGCTTCTGTATTTTCTATTTTCCCCCGTCGTGTCCTCCGGTGTACCTGCGTGTAATGTGACGAGACCGAAAGCGGGCCTGCTAATGCGGTTCGCGCTGCACTTGCGCTCGGTGCCGCCCACCACGGATCGCCCAGCTGCAGCGCAGTGCGCCAGCGGCGAGGCTTCTGATCCAGCTGCGAACTCGGAAAGCCTCGTCGGGCCCCGGCGGCATGTCGGGGGCGACGGCGGCAGACGATGACGTCGTCGCCGCTCGTGTGCCGCAGTTGGCGGCAGTGCGCGGCCACGGCTCGCGTCTGCAGCGCCCTGTCGCCTCCCCGGCCCCCGTCCGAGTCGACTCGGAACATCATGATTCGATTTAAGCGAAGGTGGATGGACTCCGAGAGGTCTTTGCGCGAGGAGAACGACGTGAGTTGGCCACGCTGGCGGCGGTTTTGGTTGGCGTCGCACGACGTATACTTTCCCGCTCGCTGTCTTGCGGGGCGAGTCCCAGCCGCTTCCCGGACGTTTCGACGGGAGCGACATCTATGCTCGTGCTTACCTCGATAACCGTAGTAAAAGGAGGTTCGGCTCTTCGCGGAGTGATACGAATTTCTCTCGTATAATGGATTAAGATACGTGTATGTGCATTTATTATCCGTTGTTTGTTGTTTTGTGTAAACGTGCACGTTTGAAACACGGAAGGCATATCTCTCTCTCTCTCTCTCTTTCATTTCGTTTACTACAAATACTCTGCGCAGCCCGTGAACTACGCGTAAAACTTGCTCGTTTCTTGAAGTGTGAATGTCATAACAGCTGCTTTCTTGAGTCTCTGCCTGGTCCGACAGATGTCGCGCACTCATGTCTCGGCGGTTGTGGGCGCAGGGATTCATTCAGGATTTTTCATCTGAGGGATGTTATAAACATTTCTTTGGCGCTTCGGGTGCATACATCGCTGCATTGTTGGCAGAGGTGGCGAAAATACTTTCTCCTAGAATAGGCAAACATAATCGAATGACATTACCAGTTACGGCAGACTATACTCCGTGTCACGATAACTTGGGGAAATGTAAAGGCTGCGGCCCCCGCGACCCAATAAGGGCGTTGGAACAAGGCACGTGATGACACTCCATGGTCGAGGCTACGGAGGCCTCGTTACTGCCACAACAACAGAACCGTCCGCTCCCCCCCCCCCGCCAAGAAAAAAATATATAGCGGCAATTGATTTTGCGAGATTCCATCGCTATCTACACTACGCTATACGACACGGAAGGAAGACTAAGACATGTGAGTTCTCAGCGATGCTTAATTCGGATCAACCTTTTTCCGAGAACAACCTGCCTTTTGAACGATGTTTGACCGATCTCGACCCTGTAATCGACCGCTCCCGCTCAAAACGTCTGCGTTGCATTAGGGAGTTTTCGTGACAGCGTTTCCCCTCCGTTAAGCCCTCCGCAAAACAAAGAAGCGCCGCTACTGCGACTGCGCGCTGATGGCCTTGACTGTAGAGTTCCGGGTATCGTTGCGGAGATCGTTGTGGGACTGCCAAAACGGTCTACGAAAACTCCCTATTCACGCTCGGAGCGTGGAGCGAAAGCTCGCGCTGCAGAACCTCCTGGGTTCGATCCCCGCCCCCCGCCCGTTTCGATCTGGATGTGTTTCGTGCCGGTACGCGTTCGTGTTATCACTACTACGTGATGCACGTTAAAAACCCCAGGTTAGCGGTTGTACTGCACTGGCTATATTTCTCATCTACAGCTAAGAGACCGGTCACCCGTTGAGGCGTACCAACATCAAGGCTGTATAAACATACAAAGGAAGACAATTTTTTTCCATTCGCGTCAGTTCACATTGAAGATACCACCTGCATGAGTTGCGAAGGGTCTATATTTTTGTTTGTCTCCGTTGTGTTAAGTGGGAGTAAACGTTTTTGACCGTGTATTCTCCCGGCTTTGGAAAATTTTTGCATCTGCTTCGCTTTTCAACCCCGCCTTTGTGTTTGTCTCGTCTCCACGCACGAGGCTTTGCACTCCGATAGGCATCGTTGAGTTAGATTTTATCTTCTTTCTCTTTCTCTCATTGTCACGACAGTGTATACCATACAACGTAATTTTCTCTTCGTTTTCGTAATGCTCACGAAGGGACAATTTCGCATTTCGGACAACAGTAATTACGAAAGTAGTGAGTAGTTCTCTCCTAAATTGCTGCCCGGTAGTGATTAATTTCTCTACTAAATTACCAGCCTAGAAAAGTAATTACTCAACTAATCGCGGAAAAAGAAAATAATTTACAGTAATTTAATGACGGCACTTTCCTTACTGCCACCTCTAATTGATGAATTCGGAATGCCCACGAGAGGTCCGTGCTTCTTGGTCCTTTGCATCGGTGTCTACAAAGAATATGGAAGCTCATCGCGGAGGAGGGACGAGGACGGACAAGTTGAAATGTCCGTTCCCCTCCTTCGTACTTCGCTTTGACATTCGGTCAAGACGCTCGTCCAACTGTGGAGTCTGTAGCGCACCTTGATTCCAAGAGGGAGTTGAGCGATTGTCCTCGGAAGGTTGTCCCCTTGCGATCCGCGACGGCGCACCAGTGTCGAGCCTGCCTCCCCGTGTCAAGTGCGTGCGTGTGCTCACTGGACTCGATCTCCTTGCAGGTGTCCGACGCAGGATCTGATCTCTTCTCTGGACCGGCTCATCATCCGACAAGTGAGTGCCAACTTCCACCTTTTCCCAACTCCCCATCTCAGCGGGCTTGCGGGTGCACGCTGCTAAGTTCCCCACACCTTGAGACTGCGCGCGCATAGACCTTTACAAGTAGTGACATCTAACGAGTACAAAAGAAGCTACGTTTTATGAAGAAAAAAAAACAAAAAAACAAACGTGGCGCCTTATAAATAAATAAAAGAATAAACTGAATTTCCGCATAACTTGGCATACGAAGAGAGTCACTACCCGAGCGAACGAGACACTTGACGACGTACCACATGACCGCAGCTTTTCCTCTGGAGAGCTGTCACGTGCTTCGCGCGCTGCTGGGAGGGGTAGCGTTGACCCTTTGCCACATTACGCTGAAGCGAGCTGTAGCTTATTTCTCTTCATAAAACTCGCACCGTCACGTCAGTCGGCGCCGTAATAGAATGTCGCTACTTGTTAACGACGTAAAGTAAGAATTTTCCGCAGCTGCTTCCTCCCCACGCGAGCCAAGCGGAAGTACCAGCCCTCTCGTTGTTTTTACGTTATTATTATTACGCAGCTTAAAGAGCGAGGTAAATTAATTCACGTACATGGCGCGAGAAACGATGAGGGCATTAATTCGAGGAGAGGAGCTAGTCACGCTCGCCCACCATCTCCTCGGTCGGATGTTGCGAAGAGACATAAGTTGTTCCGACCGGGTTGCTTCGCATCGCCGGTGGGTCAAATAAAATTCTCCGCGCGTTATGCGCGGTTTCACCCGCGCCACGCCGGCGAGACGGGTCTCGTCTGGAAGTCGGGGAACGTGGCGACCTCTTGACTCGCTCGAAGCGGCCGTCCAGCGGTATTTTCCGACGAAAGGTGCGAAAGACGTGTCCCGAGGGCGACACATATGTCGCGCTGTCACGTCGTCATGGCTGTGACGGAGAGCGTGCCGAGTCAGTGCGTCTCAAGCAACGCAAGAACGAAAGTACGCGTAAAAGGCACGAACAACCGGAAGAAGTACACAAAGACGAAATATTGAAGGAAAGAGAAAACACGACTGTTATAGAAAAAATCGTAAGGGTGCAGGCGAGCTGGTGAATATTAACCATGTTGAATTAACGGGAGACTGGAGTAGAGAAGAAACATGAAAACGTAGAAGGGACAGAAAATAGACAGGACGATAACCTGAGACGTCGTCCTGTCTATGTTCTGTCCCTTCTACGTTTTCATGTTTCTTCTCTACCCCAGTCTCAGGTTAATTCAACATGGTTACGACTGTTACGTTGGCTTCTGTGACGATCTTCGTAATTTATTCTAGACTAGGGGGAAGGGGGGGATGAGAAAGGGTAGCTTGCCTGCGTTTTATGCCCTTTTTTTTTTTGTCCGTGACGATGTCGTGAACTAAACTTTGCGTTGGCACATCCCAAGACCGCATGTGGGCTTGACCGGGAAAACTTGCCCTTCCGCGGGTGTTCAAGCTTAAAGTTCACATTGAGCTGATTCAAAAGAAGAGAGTATGCATAGTTTAACATTTGACCTGTCGCGCGGGTTGTGTCATCAGACTCCCGCATTTGACATTCGTCTGCCGGAAAAAGAAAAAAAAAAGAAGAAAGCAGCAGTTACTTTACACAGCGTCGGCGGTTTCTGTGCCAACGAGGCTCTTCGGTTCGTCGGGGGACCTAATGCCTGAGTCCAAGGCGCGACAGGCGCATGTTGACAGCCAGCGCTGAGTACGCGGGTCGTCGTCAGACCCCTCGGTGTATGTTCCCCGCCCCGCCCGTCGAGCGCTCGACGGGAGAGCCGTTTACCCTCCCGCTCGCGGGCCGCGGCATTGACCGAGTGTCAACAACAGGCGTCCGTGGACACGCGTCTTCCCGCGGTTGGCGTGGGCGGTGATCCTGGATAGAATCGAAGCCCAGACTGGATGACGCGGACTGCGGGCGATGGCTGGGCCTCTCGGACAGGGAAGCGAAAACCGGCGCCGGACAGTCGTGTTCTCCATCCACTCAAGTTGTTATACACGATGATTGAAACCTGAGACTGTGGTTTGAAAAACGGAAACTCGTGAAGGAGGAAGAAAAAGAGACAGAGAACCTTTTTCTTCACGAGTTTCCGTTTTTCAACATACCACCGTCGGCAATGGGCGCATTTTCAGAAGTGCGTGCCATCGAGTAGCAGCTGCGCCGAATGTTCGAGACCTTGTATTATTGGAGACGAGGGCTGCCTCAGTGTTTGGTGTCGATTCGGCTCAGCTGGCTTTGAAGACGAGGGCCGTGCCTGTGCTCGGCGACGACTCGGATCCCGTCCCACGTTTCGTGCCCAAGAAATGGCGACGGCCAGTGTTGCTCGATGGGTATATTCGTCCGTCCAACTGCCTTCAACGGCAGCCGCGGCGGTCCGTCCTCTTCTGGACATGAGGCGCCGTTAGCTTCCCGGTTCACGGTGCTCGCAGGAGCGGGGTCGGAACATCGCTTGAACTTGTCGAATGGATGGAAAACGTGCGCCGATTTGGCCCGGTTTCGGTGGAACTCGGCGTTTTGTTCGGCGCTGTTTTCGCCGTGCCAAACGTCTGTTATCGGTGATATGGTGTGCGGGCGACATGACAGGAGTTGTTCTACGAATCTGGCCACAAGTGCACGTTAAATAACCGAAAAAACGAAAATAAAACGCCTTCTTGTTTTAAGAATGGCTGTTCCTTCCCCGAAGGCATTTCAGATGTTAAAACGATAGCCTTTTCTGGGGAATATTTTTATGGGCGATTGGGAGGAGGGTCGCATGCGTCTCCGTTGCGCGGCTTCGTGAGAGTACTTGTCGCGATAACGAACGCAAATAAGAACGGCTGCCTTCGTTATTTGAGTTCCTGACCGCCGAAAGCAGTTGAGCACGCCACGTCCAAGACTATCACACGCTCCGCTGAGGACCGTCGTTGTTTGGTTTAAACATACGACAAAACGAGTGCTCTGGTAAAGAGACAATGTGCGCGGTCAAATTAATAGCGTGTTCCAGCCAGTCTTGTACACGTTACTGGAAGAATAAAAAGTAATCGACTACAATTACCCTCAGTTAAAACGTATTCAATTAGATTACTCGAATACTTCAAAAACAAAATAATTGGCCGTTACTTGGGAAAGTAGAAGTACAGATTTTCCGTCGGTTCGAAAACTGGTATTTTGTACTCCCGATCATTTGATTAGAATCATCGAACTATAAACTAGCCGTCTTCTCACTCTACCGGGGCGTCATAAAAAAAAAAAAAAAGGAAGAGGAAAACAGTAGCGGTTACTAGTAATTTTAGTACTTCCAAGAGTTACTCTCGCGTTTACTTGCTAATAAATGTATTTAAATTATTACAAAATTACTAAAGAAAAGTAATCGATAATAGTAACTATGATTAATGAGTACCGTACAAGTCTGGTTCTAGCAAACGAACTCCCTGGAAGTAATTGGCAACGAAGGCTTCTTCAGAGAATATTTTCGGTGAAGGTGTCCGAGGTTCTCAGCTCCGAACCAGAAAGAACTTTTTCCCTTCGGCCTCGGGTAACACCACCTGACAAGGCCGTATGCACCTTTGTCGACCCACCCACCTGGTAAACATTCCAAAATGGATGACGAAGAAAAAAACAATTAATCTGCAAATCAGAAAAAAAAAAACGAGAGAGAGAGAGAGAGAGTGAGGTGAGGCATAACGAGAATGGGTTATGATTATAATGCAATTAAATGCCAGAGGTGCAAGCGAGCTGGACAAGAATGACGAACGGAAATAATCCCCGGAGAAAGTGAACAAGAGGGACAAAGGACAAACACACATCTCCAAACACAGGGTGGCGGTTAGGCGGCATTCGCGTGGCGACTACAGAATAATGTTTCCGCCCACACTGGAAGTGACGACATTCGAGACGGCGACGCCATCGTGGAAATGGGTTTTCTAACTCACATGCAGGGGTCGGCGCGGGCCACAGATGGCACGGGCGTCTGAACGAGCGTGCATGCGGCTGGATAGCTGGACACGAAGATTTCGCTTGCTATGTCAGACGAAGCTGAAAGGAGGAAGGACCTTCCGTGTCTTGGCACAGGGGAAAGATTCGGCTCTCTCGTCCGGTGACGGCGCACTGTTACGCATGGAAAGGGCGCAAAGTCACGCATTGCTCAGATATGGGAGCACAACTCTCTATCGCCACGCTTCTGAGTGCCTTTTTATCGGTGGGTTGGTCGAATTCAAACACCCGAACATAGCTCGAACGGGGCTGCGTCGGTGTCCCGGCCTGAAGCGGAGGAATCAGTTTTAAAGGCGACGTAGGGGCGTTTGGACCGTGCTTCCCTATTGACGCGTCGCTGTCATCGGCCTTCCACGATTGGCCAAACGCTCACCACGACGTCTTGAGTAGGATTATCTCTGCTCTTATCGACGGTAATAAGAGCAAAGTCTCTCAACTCTGACGATGTTGATTTAGGAACGTGGTGACTAGGCTGCCACCGTACTTCTTACTCGCTTAATCGAACTTGCCGCTCGTTACTGGTCATCTTGGTTGTGGCGTCAGCGGTATAGGAACCATAAGAGCGCGCACCTGCAACATCTCGTCGCCAGTAGCTTGCCAAAGTGACGAGCACTTATTTTCCCACGCTTAATAGCACGTGCCGAACATCGGCTGGCATTACCGCAAGTTCGAGCGAATAAAGTACAAGAGCGAGCAGAACGCTCGCATGTATGCTGATACGTGCACTCGTACTCGTCGAAGTGGGCGCTCTTGCATCTTAAAGCAGCGCACGTGCGCTCCTGCTCTTTTCGGAAATGCTACGTAACGGTTTTCCCCGTCGCGCAGCTTCGAAATGCATTGTAAAACCACTAGTAAAGCATCGTAAATAACCGGCTTGGTCCCTCGACTTCTAGTAAGAGCAGAGGGTCGTTGTGTCTGTAACCCCTCAAATAAGCTAAAGAAAGAAAAAATCCTGTTGTCCGTATTTGCAGAATGTTTATGCTCGCAGCTCGTTGGTGAAAGAAGCGAGAAGGGTCAAAAAGCGAAAGGGGACATAAAGGTGGCGGCCGTAAGAATAGAAGGAGTCCACTTAATGCTTGGCGCTGCAAACGGTCTCCCAGCAGGCCGTCAAAGCGAATCGCCTCCGTTCGTCTGCGCGGGGATAAAAAGGGGCTCTCTGGTGCGGCCCTTTATCGCGCTCTCGATCCAGCGAGTGCTAAAGGCCGTGTAAGCTCGAGCTTTCCGCCCTCGAATCGAGTTCTCGACGACGGCAAACCGGTCCGGAGGCGGAGACGCGCCTTTTTCGCCAACGATCCGTTTATCGACGCTCTTTCGCTCGAGGCGCGATGCGCTTGGTGGCTAGTCGGTTTTGTAAAGTCCTAGCGGCTTCCGTGGGGAAAATCGTTTTGCGCGAGCGTCGCTGATTTGACGTTTCGTTATTTATTTACTTGTCAGTTGTAGAAAAACCCCTCGTCCAACTTCCCTCGGGAATAATCAATGGCACCATTGTTGTCCTGACTTCCTCCCATGAGATACTCACTTTCGCGATAGTTGCACTAACCATTAAATAAGCAACTCAGAGTCGACATTGCCTAGTGACCATAGCCTCCGTCTATACATGAAGTTCATCTGACGTGAAACATGCCATCCTCTGAGTTCGCACATCCGCACAGAGTACTACAGAGTCGTCACCATTAATGCAGTGGAAGTCGTACGGTTATGCACGCAGCTGCTGCCTCGAGCGTCTCAGCATGGCGGTGCTCTTTACGATGCAGGAAGGCTGTCCGCACGTGCAAAGCGACGCTCATTGTCTGAGTGCACCCTTGGGCAATAGACGTCAGTGCATAGCCTGCTGTATACCGACACTGCCTGGCAGATCGCCACGAGACACGGCCGCCGAAACTGAAAAGGTAGAGCAGACAAGAGGAGGTTAGGTGATGACCGCTATGAAAATATAATTAAAAACAAAGAAGATGCGGAATTTCCTTTTTTTTTTAAATCTGATCCGCAAGCACTGTTGTGGTCCAGTTGTAATTACTGTCAATGAAACAGCAAACTATAAATCACGGCAAGTATTTTCGACCATTTTGTGCCCTGCTAACCATAAGCCGTCTAGAATAACTAACACGTAGTGTTGGATATAAACGTTAAGCAGCGCACGTTTTGATACACACAAAAAAACCAAAACAGGTGACGTTATACATCTACGCGAAATAAACATCCTGCATAAGATACCTTTTTTTTTTTTTCTGTATCACAACATTGCGTTGCAACTACTGCACCATAAGGAAGGCAAGACTTGTTCGAATGTGGGCTCCCCGGGACGGAATTTGTTGAACAAACACAGAGCGTCCTTTCGCTTTGGACAACACAAAGAAGGCTGTTCATTCTTTCAATTTTGCAGCGCGACAGGTGACACGGACAACACAGAGAAAGAAATTCAGGTGCGGGGGTAATCGTTGGCGCCTAGTTTCGCCAGGGAAATCCGTATGGAGGACGAAACAGACACTCGCGACGAAAAGCAAAACATAAAACAAAATGCAACACGATTCGTCGTGAAAGCATCTGTTAAGCGGTTCGCGCACACAATCGCGCTCGCCCACACCTTTTTGCCTCGTTTTATTCTCGTACTTTCCCACTTGTTTTTGTGTTGCATATGGATGGAAACTTACACCTTTTTCGGTCGCGTACGTTGTGCCACCGGTGACAGAACGATTGAGTTTTTCGTAGATCGTTTTCGCCGTTCCGCAACCCGCTACGATACCCGAAGAAACTCTACATTCAAGGCCATGGGCGCGCAGGCGCACTAGCGGCTTCTTTGTTGCGGAGGGCTTAGCGTAGGGGGAAACGCGGTCTACGAAAACTCTCTAATAACGAACCACGGCGCCGCGTCCGAAAGCAAGCGATCAGGCCGTGCCGCTTTGGCGCGCACGATGTAAACAAACCCGGCAAACGGCATCCTCACATTCCGGATGTTACGTGGCATCCATCGATGGATGGATGAGGCTGAACCCTTTGAATAGGGCGGCAGCTTGCTTCACCTAGGCAGTGTTGTTTTTCCCTAACATTTATTTAACATTGTTGATTTATTAAAAGCTATATACGATCCGTACGACGGATCGATTCTTGCGCAGTGGCGCCCCCTAGCGTGGTGCTCGCCGCGAAAATCTTGCGTCCGACCACGGCGGATGGACGAGGCATCCCCTCCAGCTCTTGGAACGTAGCAAGTGATGCGCTCTTCACTGCGCCCCCTCCAAGGTCACGTAACACGGCCTTGGGTTGGCTCCGATTAGGCTCCGATAACTTGTAGCTGCCCGCTGCGGTCGGTCGTAACGTGAGCACGCTCTGGCGCGGCGTGAAGGCCCGTTCACAGATTGTTAGTCACTTGCAGGCACACATTTGCTTTGAGTCCGAGGGTTGCTACGGCACCAGCTGCGTTGGCTCCAACAAGAACCTACCCTGTTTCGGTGGAACCGACGCAGCTGTTGCCATGGCACCCCGCACGCCGCAAGAGTCGCACTCAGTCGGACTCGCGCAACTGTGTGAACCAGCCTTAATAACGACCGCGAGTCACCGGGACATCTGTGCTTCATATGTAGCGTGTACCCACTGCATTGGCTGCCACGTATCATTCGAAACACGGATGCCGCTCGCGGTCGTAATTTGTCGTAACGTATGTGAGTGCAACCGTATGAATGGGTCATTCTGCTCATCAGCAGTCGAATGCCGCGCGTTTCTCTACTGCGTATGCTCGTGTTTCGTCGTTCTCTAAGGTAAACGAAACACTGTCGGGTGTGTGCCATAAAACTCTGTCGGTAAGACAGACTACATATTAAATGCATTCGAATTTGGGACACGAGCCACTTTATCGGCTTTGTCGCAAAAGGGGCGGTGTTTCGTCGATCCGTTTCGGAAATCAGGTTGCACTATACGATATTTTCTTGACGAAAGGTACGTAGCAAGTCCGCTTACCGCTCTGAACACAGACCTGCTGAGCTGACCAGTAAACACTCCCTTCGACCACAAGCTGGCAGTGAGGTGGAACTACGTGCTCGATGAACCGGTCATATTGTGTAGCGCTAAAAAAACGACGCCTCGGTTAAAGGACGACGTACACCGTAGAGAAAGCGGGGCCAGTTGGTAAAAGGATGCGGTTGATTAGTTCGGCGAGTGCGTAGTTTTCACAGCGCTATCATCTTAGGTGGGAACGGAGTATGGTGGAGTTCTCCGGAGGACCAGGAGAGGCCCGTCCCTGCCAACCCGGGGGACGACGAGAGCGCCGCTCTCGCCCGACCTCGCTCCGAAGGCGGTCGTTACCCGGCGGCGGTCCGACGTCGGGGCGTCCGTTGTCTCGCCCGGTCATCCCGCGCAGACCGTTTCCCCGATGTTTGTTTCGTCGTTTCCCGTTTTACGAGCTCGTAAAGGGGGCCCGGGTATTAGGGTCCCCGACGATCGTTCCGTGTGGCGTGTCCCGGCCGTATTAGGCCCGTACGCTCGGGCCCCGGCCGGAGCCAAGTTACGCCGGCACTTGGCTCGTAAATGGGTCGTTACCGCCGCTCCCAGCGCCGCAAACACCGGCAAGAGAAGCGCTGCGTTACGACGGCGATCAAAATGGCGCCGGCCCGTCGTGGTACACTTACCGCCCCCTCCACGATCGTGCGCTGCGGAGAAGCCGTCTTTCCTCGGTCACGGGGAGATTCGCTGCAGCTTCTTGAGTGCCGCGGTGGCGCGGCTCACTTGCCTGGAAATCCCTTCGCGGACTCGACCGCGCAGCCCGGGCTCGAGCCCTGCCGTTGGCGGGCTTAGTTGGACGCCGCCTCTAATCCCCAGTGTGCTAGTAGCAGTGACCGCGACGAAGAGCTCGAGCCGTCCGGTTAGCAAGACGCGGGGGCGGCTCTCCCACAAGCGTGGGCATTTAGCCAATGTAGCTGTTGTCGTTACCGATTGAACACGGACTCCCAGCCGAGCCCAGTACTCGTGCTGTGCCAGATAGGTGACGTGGGAAGCACTACGGCTTTGTTGCAACCGTACCGATCGACGGGAAACGCACCGAGAGGGATCACCTGGAGGCATTCATTCAGTATGTCGGTGGATGTTCCTTGGCCACTGCATGGTCGTGGGTGGACTGGCGCCTGCTCATCTCGGCACCACGCAGCAGCACGTGGTCAAGCGGCGCCGATTGGAAAGCCGCCGCCGTTGTCTTCTCATGGGCCCTGTTTTCCGAGGGGGCAGCGATCGGGGTGTGAAAGCCCGTGGACGGGGGAAGAGAAGCGTGCGCGAGTCACGCTTGATGGATGAACGGTTCGTTGGCTTCGCCCCCGCTGGCCGGCCCGGTGATTTTGAAGCGCGCCTGAAAACGGTTATTAGCGGCGGCCGAGAAAGAGAGTAGACATGGTCGGGGGCCTCCCCGTAGCTTGTTTCTCCCTCCTCCCTTCCTAGGGGTGGTGGGCGTGCGTGCGTGCGCGGTCGACCGGTGATTAGGCGGCATCGTGCGGCGGCGCGCGTGATCGGCCGCGCATGCAGGGCTCGCCGTGCTTCCGCTCGCGGGGCCTGTCGTCCGGGGTGTTGCCGGGGTCGGCGGTTGTGGCCCCCTCCCGGCCGCTCCGCTCGGTTGGCCCCTGCCCCGTCCCTCTCCGCCGACGAGGGCCCTCGCGCGGCCTGCTGCCCTGCCTGCCCGATAGCCTGCCCGGGATGACCGGCTTGGCAAACAATGGCGCAAATCACGCGCGCTTCCTCGCGCACCGAGCAGTTGATGGTCGGGTGCAGGGAGTGCAGTGCGGGCTCCGTCGCCGTTGTTCTGCCCTGATTGCAGAGAATGAGTCAGTCTGTGTGCGCTGTATCGCAGTGCTCTGAAATTGAGACTACTGTGAAAGTGGCCTCGGACGGTCCCACATAATTGAAACCGTAGTTTCAATATCTGGGGCCATCTGTGGTTTGCTTTTGTTTTAAAGCGAGAGCTTTATCGGCGACACTACGCAGAGATTTCGTCCTCGTTCCTTGTCGTCCCCGCGCGCCCGAAGAATGGAAAAACCCTTCTCTCCCCTCTTGCCGCGAGGAGAGAAGGACTTCCGTCCTCCGTGCCGCGTGAAGCGAGCGAAAAGGGAAGTCCTGGTGTCCCGCCAAGAATTGCGCGACGAAGGAAGAACCATCGTGTTGTCTGCTTGAAAGACTTGTTTTCAAACATTACTCGCGTTATACGAAATCACACTTTGGCCGTATCCATTTGCTACGCGTAATGCGGGATGGTTTTAGAAACTTACCCACCACGCTTACCCACTTCACTGTTCACTGGTGGCAGTCGTCAGTGGCATCCACGACGCCAGCCACGACGGCTATGAGAAGTAGCCACGTCGCACCTTCGTCCTCGGGTACGTGAGGGCACCATTCCACCCGCATTGCACGACCGTGCTAAAGCTATTGCTTCCTTTTTTTCGCACTGTAAGCGAAAAATACCACTTCCTTTTCTTTTTTTAACCCGACATTTTGTTTTAATGTTTTATCGGCCTCAAAGGTGCATTCTTATGCAATGATGTGATTACCGCGTCATTTGCGCCATACTGGGTGTAAGTAATTACCCTGCTACATCCTGCTACGTTTAGTCAAGCTATGAGAACGTTGCACCATCATTGCGCCGAAAGTTAATTTCACTTTCTTAATACTAGAGCATAGTCTCCACTACTCATTGGTACTTTAAGGTTGCAGGAATTGAACACTTTCAATTATTGCTTGGAGTAACACATTCAATATATGCTTATCCATAATTGACAGTACTTGCAAGTTCCACTATATTTCTCATTGTTCGCAGTGCGTCTGGGCAGGTTGGTTAGCTCCGTTGAGTGTGCTTCTCTCCGCGCACTGGTGCACTGCGGCGAAGCGACCCCGTGGAGTAGATGTCGTAATGTTTTGTATCTCGCTCGCAGCAGCGCAGTTGTGTGCTGAGGGGAAGAGCGCTCCTTCAGAGCCAAATAGTGGACGCGCCTTCGTCGTGCATTCGGAGAGAAATAAATAAACTTGCTGTATGCTGATGTGACTAATCCATGCAGTAAAAATTACAGAGTAAAACCGCAGCTGGCATATGTGCACATTTGGATGTCCTGAAGAGCTGCATGCACTTGGTCATAATTTTATTTACAAACTCGAGGTTTACGGAAGGATACTGGGTTATAGTAAGATGATTTCCAAATAACCTTGATTAGGTGTAGTTGGGCGGCATCATAAGTGTAAGTTTTCACAAGTGATCACTCATTTAGTTAGTACTTCAATGCGAAGCGCAAGTTCGTCTGCTTCTTTTGCAGGGGTTGCTGTGATGTCAGAAAGATGCCGAGCTCTGATTGGCTCTGATTGAAGGATAGTGGGTAGACCTCAAGACATGCTTGCATTGAGGTCTACCCACTATTTTTCAATTAGAGCCAATCGGAGCTCGGCGTTCTGACGTCATCACAACCCTGCAAAAGAAGCAGACGAACTTGTGCTCCACATAAAGGCCTCCAACTGTTTGAGGGAAGGATCATTGAAGTTTAAATTAAAACGAACTGAGCCTTGGTAGTGGGTGATTGGAAGATGGGAATAATCTTAAGGAGGTTCAGGTGGATCTTTCAAAAAGACATTATCGCCGCCATGCTTACTTTGCATAATAAAACTCTACCAAGAAATTGCCATTGATGTGTACAAATTCAAAGCAAAAGCTTTGTTTTTATAACAGTTATGTCTCAGTAATATGAACTTTTCCATACTTCTTGAAAATTGTCCATAATGTGAGCTGAGGTAGCCAAGTTGAAAATATTTGTAAAAAAACTTCTAAAGAAAAAAAAAGAAGAAAGGAAGTTATATTTTTGTTTACAACATGCAAAGAAATGAAAGCGATCGGTGTAGCACGGTCGCACAATGCGGGTGGAATGGTGCCGTCACATACCTGAGGACGGAAGAGCGACGTGGTTAATTCTCGTAGCCGTCGTGGCTGGCGTCGTGGATGCCACTGACGACTGCCACCAGTGATCCATGAAGTAAGTGGGCGAGCGCGGTGGAAGTTTCTAAAACTATCCCACATTACGCGTAGGAACTGAGTACTGCGAAAATGGGATATCGCATTATGCAAGTAATGCTTGAAAACAAGTCTTTCAAGCAGACGGCACAATGGTCCTTCCTTCGTCGCGCAATTCTTGGAGGGATGCCAGGGCCACCCTTTCGCTCGCTTCGCGCGGCACAGCGGACGGGAAGCTCCAACTTACTTCTCCTTGCGGCGAGGGTGGTAAGAAGGGTTTTTCCATTCTTTGGGTGCACAGCGACGACAACATGATGAGGACGAAATATCACCAAAATGTCGCCCAAGAAGCTGTTACTTTAAAAAGGCTATTTAACTGCGAAAGCAGCAAGCTACTTCACATAAGAGTCATCCTCTGTTGCTCAAGTACTGGCATGATCATCTCCACCGGGCTAATCAAGCCTTCAAGCATCTTTCGCAGCTATCCCATCACTTGATTTATTTAAAGAAGCGCTTACTAATCACTTTTGTTAATATTTTGTCGAATTGATTGTGTTTTAATCACTGCCTTTTACGTTTGTATTTTCTTTTGAGTGAATTCTTATATGCCCCGCCCCCTGTAATGCCCTATGGGCCCGAGGGTATTGAAACAAATAAATAAATAAATCATCCCGAGTCGAAATAAGTGTTGCAGAGCCCGAAACTAGCGCAGCTAGTGACCCCTCCGTTGTTTTCTTCGCAGGGCAACCGCAGGCCCCGAGTCTCCAGGCCAACACCCCGGCCCCGACCCACCCGACGGCCGTCACCACCGCCACGTGCACCCCGACCACCACCACCACGACCAACGCCAGCAGCCCATGCGTGCCGAGTGCCCGCTCTAGTCCCCCCTGGCCCGGCTGGTGCCGTCCCCGCCCCACTGCAGAATGGGCCCTCGTGGCCTCCACCCCCCGCGGCCCCTTCGCCCGTGAGTCCCCCGGCAACGACGCGACCCCCATCGCCCCCGCCGTGTGCGGCCCCGCAGCGGCCCCGGCTGGGCCCGAGTCCCGTGGCGCCCCCGCAGTGCCGGCCCCCGGGGAGCCGCCTTCGCCCCCGGCCCCCTCGGCCCCGAGCCTGGTCTCAGAGCTGCTCTCGCAGCCCTCGTTCCTGTCCTCGGAAGCCCTCAATGGCAGCCACTCGTCCAACGGCTCTGCCCCAGGCGGGCTAGCGCCCCGCGACCTGCAGCTCTTCGGTGGCCGGACCCCGTCCTCGGCGGCCGGCACGCCGGCGCTGCGCAACGGCAGCCTGTTCGCCAACAGCTCGTCGCCGTCCCCGCTGTTGGCGAGCCACCTGGTGCACTCGGGCGGCGGGGCCAGCAGCCGGGAGAGCAGCGGCAGCGTCTCCAAGCCCGTGACCCCTGCTGCGGCTGCCCCGCCCCGGCGCCCCTGTTCCCCTTCTCACTGAGTCGGGCCTCGCCCCAGGGCTTCCTCTCGGCCGGCGCGCCCCAGACCGCGGCCGTGAGCCGGCCCGGCGTGGCCACCCCGCCCGGCCAGGCCCCGACCCCGACCCCCAGCCTGGGCAGCTCGCACTCCAACAGCAGCCTGTCCAGCCTCAGCCAGCTGAGCCAGTCACTGCAGGGCAAGGAGAGCGGCCGCTCGCGCAACACGACGCCCTCAGCGCTGGCGCCCCTGGGGCGGCCGTGCCGCCTCCGGGGAACTCCGCCGCTCCGTGCGGGGCCTCAGTCGGGGGCTACTCCACGGCGTCTTCCAACAGTCTCACCAGCCTGGTCTTTTCCAAGCCTTGGGTCAGGTGAGCCCATCAAACGATGCTCTTACACTGCTCAAAGGTGGCAGTTTGGACCAGATGCCAGGGTTTGAATGCAGAACTTTTCAATGAGAAAATGGCTGTTATTGGAAGCCGCAAATACATTGAAATGAATGGGGCCTGCTACTGAGCCCCATTTCCCCATTGAAAATTTCTGAAAATCGCTCGTAACTTTTTAATTCGATACGAGTAAGTTCTGAAACTTTGGTATCTGGCGACGCACGGTCTACTTTTACGGTGAGAGAATCGCGGTTCTTTTTCCTTTCCAACTCCCAGTACTTCTCACATTTTTACGATTCCACTGGATGGTGGGCACCGAGACTTTTCCAGACAGGCTAACGCGCTGTGTTGAGCCAAATCGTCGCAATGTTGGCAGCGTAGCAGCTGCTTGTCTTCTCAGGCATGAATACTAATTTCAGCTTCTGCTCAGAAAAGTATAACCTAATTCTGTTCCCTCGCGGGTATTTATTTATTTATCGAAAGTACCCTTGGGGCCCGAAGGCATTACAGAGGGGAGAGCACATACATAAAAACAAAGATAGTGTGATGCAACCGACACAAAACATTAGAATTTCCTTTGGAATTCTTGACATTCGCGTCAACCTCTTCCCCCTGTAGGTCCCTAGGCAATTATGTCATTTGCCATTTTTGTAAGACATTAATGGGGTGTGCAGTGACTGCCCAGGAATATACTTGAACTTCTATAGAATGAAATACTGTTCAAAAGCACAGTTGGTTCCCTGCATAGCATTGTGTCACGCAAATTTTAGAAATTTAGGTTTAAGTGCTTTAATTGCTGCCATTGTTATGTAGTTTGCAAAACAGAACTTTGTTTGTGTTTGAGGGAGATTATATAAATTCTCTATTTCCAGCAATCTGCGACCTTCTAGGGCCTCGCACGTTTCCTTCTACATATGCTGTATTTACTAGCGCATGTGGTTTAATGGGGAATCAACAGCTGTTGTAAAAATGAAGCCCAGGTTTCCAAGGCATGCTGGGCTTCGTGCGCAGATGATGGTTGCTTGCTCTCATAGAGCAACATGTTGTGCAGATGAGCCGCCAATTGCACCTCATTTTAATGTTTTTGTTTTGGGCGTGCACGATACAGCCTTCATTGCAAACGACACATTTATTTTCCACACATGCGGAGAACTGCTTGGCCCACATTACTTTATCACATTTATGGCACAAAGTATGCGACTGTAATAGGTTTAATTCAGACAATCTTGCACACAGAACGTTGCATAACACTTACTCTAGGGGAGAAAGCAACAATTTTCCTTATGGGCAAGCGCTGTGTGCCCACCGTTGCATAAAATAATTGGGGTTGTGTAAATATTTAGATAGCATGTAGTTGGTCAGCCATTTCAAAGTTGTAATGAGTCACTCGCTCTAGATGAGAAATTTAGCGAGTGCAGTACAACCGCTGGCTTGGGTCTTTAACATGCACCACGCAGTAGTGGTACATGACTGCACGTCGGAACGATGCTCATCCAGATCGAAACGGGCAGGGGTGGGGATTGAACCCAATATTCCTGGGTTGTGCAGTGCGAGCTTTCGCTCTACATACTCCGAGCTGGAGTGCACTAGCCCTCCCAACCACCAATACCCCCCCCCCCCCCCTTTCCCCTGTTGCATCTCCCACAAATCACGCAACAAAACAAATTTCATAAAAAGACGAAATGGCTAGCTTCATGCAACCCAATAACTCATTTTAATGTCGAAATTTTAGTGCTCTCCAAAAGGTGAAATGAAAGGCCACGTCATCTTGCTGCTCCCTGCTCGCGGGGATTTTGAATGAATGCGGCAGTATGAGGCACTTGGGAAATAACCCAGAACTATCCCCCTGCAGCTACAAATATTTTATGGGAACATTAAAATGGTTTTTTTTTTAATATTTTTGTTTTTTTATGATTACCTACATTTTTTGTGCACAAAGGCCGCATTTGGCACCCATTCTATCCCCTGTAGACTTTAAATGTTTTGTGTGGCTCAAATTTCCTTTCCTACTGGTTTCACTTTGGATGAGCCTCGTACTGGCATGCAAAAGAAGGTGCAGTAGGATTAAGCGGATTTACTTCCTGCTGCATAAACATTTGACAAACTAATTTAAAACTACAGCAGCTAAAATATCCCGCGCATGCTATGTGCAAAAATTTTTTTTTTTTTTATCATAATAACAAGAATGCTTTATTGTTGTAGCCCAGTGTTGACACTCGGATTTCTTTTGATAATTTTACAACTTACCCAAAAGCCCACAGGTGCCAAGTCTCATACTGCGTGCCCTACATGCCGAGCCTCCCGATGAAATACACAATATAATTCCTCTACAATGAAGTCAGTTTTATCTCCCGTCAAAAGTCAAGACTACATCATGCACGCTTTCATACATTACTTTCACTGTTCACCCCCGTCAATCCTGGTTCTGTCAACATTGCCTATACGTCTCCTGCACTGCCACATCTTTCACCATACCCTAGTCATCCTGTAGAAGAGTATAAACTCGTACAAGCTGTTGATGTGTGGCAGAATAGAAAAAGCACCCGCTTCGTTCCTTTCTTCGACTCGTCCCTCAGCCCTTTCATGCAGTCTTCGCTTATTAAACTCATCCTGTTAGTGCATAGTGAAATTTTTAGTCTCCTTCATTAGTGCGCTCTAAGGTTGATGTCGTCGATCTACATCGCCGGTTCGTCGCGTAACCGCGCCAGTGTTACGTTTGCTGCATCCCCGCCATTATTGTACGGGGCTTTACTGCGGAGGTTCAGTCATACCGACGTTCTCTCCCCTCTCTGCCCCAGTCCGAGCGCAGGCAGCTACCCGGGCGCCAGCAACGGGCCCCCCCTCGGGGTGGGAACGTCTCCGGTGCCCCACCACCGGCCCACACCGCCCCCGCACTCCCCTCCGGAGCCCCCGCGGGGGCGGCTCCGCTGGGCAACAGCCACCACTTCCCGCCCCACCCGGGCATGTTTGCGGCCCCCATCCCACCCCTCCGGCCCCGACGCTAGCCTCCTCTGCCCTGGGGCTGCCTGGCGGGCCCACGGGCTACGTGGGGGACTCTCCCTCTTGCCAAGTGAGTGTCCCGAGCGGAGAAGGAAGTTTGGGGGGGGGGGGGGAGCGAAGTGAGCTGGAGTCACTGCAGTCGGTGACAGCCGAAGAGTTTGGGGAGCTCGTCCCACCTCTTTCCACCTTATCTGAGCGAACGCTGGCGGGGAGATCGCCCACTCTCCGGTGTTCGCTCTGCCGAAATAGAAAGAGGTGAAAGGACCTCCCCCGGAACTCTTAACTTGCCACCGACTACGGATATGTATCCAGTGTACTGAAACTCTCTTTTATGGGGGCGGTGCATTGCCATCTTGAGTCTACTTGATGGTGGAGTTTGTTTGTGGCCACTCCAGTTTGAGTGAGCCATTGGAACTTTGCGCTGACCGATTGTTTTATAAATTTTTCGTGCACCAACATTTTCCTATGCTTGAACTTGATCACTATAGCCGAGTGCCGATCATCCTTAATTGATCTCTAATAACAGAACTTACAAATGAAGCTCTTTTTCTTTAGTTCTAACAAGATGATGCTTTTTCAAATAAAGAAGTTGGGCAAATGAGTGCATGGGTTCACACTGCCTCCACGAGGTGTTGCCACTCATGTTGCTGAATTTTGATAATTGTGGTGGTATTAAAAAGTAGATTTTGAGACGGTAAAAGAAGGAATGAAAGGGGATTTTCTTTTTGGTGATTGATGCATATGAGAAACATTGCAAAAAAGTGCAGGTGAGCTGGTGCGTATGAATAATGTTTAAACCCTGGGACTGGGAAAGACCTTCATAAATTAGAAGGTACAGAAAAAGCTGACAGAAAGCTTCTCAAAGTGACAGCGTCTCAAGGTGATTGCACTGCAAACCGCAGAAAGACAAACAAAAAGGTTATTGGGAAAGAGAAAAGAATTCTGATACTCTGGAATCATGTCTACTGACCCTAAGGCAAGCTATGTGGAAGGAAAGTTATGTGGCGATTCTCCCCTTTGCCCACTGAGTGTTTCCAATGGGGAGGGAAAATGTGACCGATATTGTGGTGGGGAAGAGGAAACAGGAGGAGTGGCAGACAACAAACATGGTTAGACTACTTAGGAGATGGGACAGCTGCTGGGCCCCTTCTCTGTTTTTGCCTGTTCCTCATTTCGTTTGAATTTTCCCCAGCCTGATTCGGGATGGTTTGATGATTCTCAGTCTGTACCATTCTTGGTAATGGGGCAGGTAGATTTACCCTGTTTGAAGTCCCAGTTGCAAAGTGTTACGTTGTCCTTGGTTCTGCGGACCAATGTGAAACTTTCTTTCTCTCTTGGCAGAACTGTTGATAATGGGATTTGTGCACTCTGTTCTGTGGCCCTACTAGTGTCAACTTCCAATTATAAATTAGAGATTGTAAAAAACAAAACAAAAAACAAAACAAAGTTGGTGCTTTTAGGTTAGAAAACAGGTAAAGCAAGACGTCTCGTACGGTAAAGCTTCTGCACCACTGTACTAAGTCTGAAATGTTAAATATTTCAGGTGAGCAAGGGAGGCGAGGGGTACTACCTAGACGCGGCACCACAGATATGTTTTTCAGTTGTTTCGTACGTTCTGGCTCGTAGTTCCTTTCATTCCAGCTTGTAGCACTTACTACTGTGCCACCTCCATTTCTAAAATGCACTCCTGCATTGTGTTAGCATTCCCATTCTAACGTGGCCATTGTACCATTGGAAGAAACCTCAAGCTCGAAGGAGTGTGGTCGACACGAGCGGTATCCGTGCTGCCTCCCCCGCAGATCAAGACCTGCTGCGGCGTGAGCTGGACACGCGGTTCCTGGCGTCCCAGGACAGGTCGATAGCGATCCCTCCACCGCCGTACATGCGGACGGAGCTTCACCAGCACCACGCGCCTCACCAGCAGCACCTGCACCCGCACAGCCCCTTCCTGCCACCCGCCCTGGCGGGCTCCCTGGTGCCACAGCCGGGCCCACACCTCGTGAGTTGGGCCATCCTTCTCATTCTGTCTTCTCTGCAATGGCTTTTCTGAATGCATGTTCTCTGCTTTTGCTTTAATAGATCAGAATAAAAGCAATCTCGGAAATGAATCAAACATCGCAGCACCAAATACCGGCCCTGTAAAGTTTTGGTGCTCGTGGAGGGTTTGGCATTTGTTGAGCATTTCTTAGATTTTAACTCCATTCTCCTATGTCTAAAAGTAATGGATTCCCGGTCACTTGCACGGTATATGGTGCCCTGTGTACAAATGGCTTTGGGAAAATGCTTTTGTGATTGCTGATAGATGGTGGAGACAATGTACTTTGTGGAGCTGAGCTTGGCTCTATGTCCCTAACTGTCGATGATTGGCTTCTTTCCTAAGTTCGCGACGCAACGCCCAGGAGAAATTAGAGGTCAGTTAAGTAAATGAAAAACAGGTAGACTTTCCACTTTGTTTTCTTTTCCTGTCATTTGTATTTTCTCCTTTCTGTTGATGCAATCTTTGCATTGTTTATAGTGGAGGAACTGAATGAACATGGGGAAAGTTAAAAGCCAAATGACTGGGATGGTTTGGTTGTTTGCTCAGAGTTCAGCTTAGTGCTCGTCGGCTGTATTTGCAGTGCTGAGGGTAGGTTTTTAGCTCGTAGAGTGAGGCAAATACTTAAACCCTCGTTTCTTTTGTTCGACAGTACGACAAGTTTCACACCAAGCTGGACTCCCCGTTCTATTCGAGGAGTGCGGTGAGTTACTTACAAGTCCGTCATCTTCTGTATGTAGCTCAACAAATAGATGTTCAAAAATTTTTTTGCCTGGCACATCCAAATTACGACTTCACCGTAATTTTATTCTTAGCTTCGAATGGCTTTGACTCCTTCAAATACTTGCTTCTTCGAGACCTAAATCATTAGACTCAGTTTATTGGAAATTTCCAGCACATTGGTGAGCCCGTTTTTGTGGCTCTGCGTTTTGATCAGCAGGAGCCTTTAATATTTTAATTCTGCTCGTGAGGAAGCGATAAGCCGGCTTTCATCGCAAGGTGCCTTTGATTTCATAAAAGTTGTAAGTGGAGAGTGGGAGTAATTAGAAATCAAAGGTAACAACTAAATTCGTGATGTAGTATGCAATATACTAGGTGCCTCACACTTCATATACAATATGCAGAGCGTATTGCGTATGAAGTGGCCCCCTTTTTTCGAGGCGTCGCGAGTGATGCATACATTCATTTTCAACCGTAGAAAGTGTGATTTCCGGACAGATTCTGAGCTCCGCTCGAACAAACAAGAGTTCGGTAGCAGCCGACCTGGCTGTACCGTCCCGGCTTCGTGACTGAAATCTGTTGCGTGGGCTACTTATGACAACTGTGGGCTGTTGCATTCTCTGGACACCTCTTGAAGCCCCGATCACTCTGCCTTTGCTGGCTGCAGTTGGGGCTGTCGGGCTACACTGGCCTGTCGCCACTCCTCAACCCAAGCATGACATCTGGGACTCCCTTCGTAGCACCCGGTCACCTAGCGGCATTTCAGCCAAAGGTAACCTCCCGGCTCAGAGAGTGTCTTACATAGACTGTATTCAAAGTGGGAGCACCTCATGCTATCTCTTGACTGGCATGACTAGCCAAAGATGGGAAATTGCAGATTGGCATACTTGGGATTCTTAATACTCTTTTTTTTTTTCCATTGGTAGAAGGGTAGGGTGACACCTACATTGAAAGTATGGTTAGATTTGCCCAATTTTTCTCTCTGATTTTATGGCTCCGATAAATCATTAAGGCATTGACTGTTTGTGTAATTTTAGTATAAACCAAATATTTGGCGTAACTAAAAAAGATGGGAAGATGAAAGCTTTCTTTACTCAGATTTATAATTTCGTCGTACACTAAAAAAAGTGAGCTTATGTCGGTGGCACCTATCCGAGTCTCCGTCGCTGCTATTTTCGTGTGCTTGCTGCGAGTGTCAAAGTCAATTTTATGTTCGTACGGCGCACATTGCAAGACATGTAACAGTTTCTTGAGTTCCTTTTTGATGTCGGATGTACCGATTTGTCTAGATTGAACCCCTGCAGCCGTCGCCCACTGCATGCGTACCCTGCGTGTCAGCCTCGCGTGGACTGCCGCTTGTGTTGTTCTCTGTGCTTTCTGTGTCACCGTTAGAGGCCTTTGCGCAAACGGGTTGTCGAGAGATGCCCCTCTCCCGACAACTGTAATGTTTGTGGAGCTTGGGGTGGAGCCCCGAGTCTGGAGAAGCTCTGTGTAGAGGCACGCCCGTATCCCTGTGTCGAACCTGCGTGAACTCGTCTGTTCTGCTGTTTCAGATGAACCCCCTTGTCAAGAACAAGAACATGGTAATTCTAGCCTCATCCCTCATTCTAACACTATCTCGACTCAAAATACGAAACAAACACAAGGTGCAGTTGGGTTATTGGGCTTGTCGGACTTCTGTATTTTCCCCCGCAGTTGGCGGTGGAGATTTTCGATTCTGTAGTACCTAGACAAAATTCTGCACTTTAGCTCATTTTGCCGTCCAGTGTTCCGTAAGAAAAGTCCCACGCGTCGAGTGAACGAAAAAGAAACCTTTGTCCTCGGAGGTGGTTTCTACCCTTGACCCTCTCGTAGCCACGAATGAACATGCCCGCCTCGTTCGCTCACCCCCTGACCGGGGCTACACGTGGAGTGTCGCCTTGTGGAGAGGTTCTTCCTCCGCACAAAGACCCGTACACTGCAGTCGGCTTCGGATCGTGAGTGAACCAGTTTCGTCGTGGTTCCGATAGGGGTAACCACGAAGCGAGACGTTAAGTTTAATGCGAGCTCCCCGTTAAAAGATGCTTAACTGGAAGAACCCAATACCGACGCGAGGTGCGCAACCCTGCCTCGTGTCGGTGATAACCTTTCCCCAGTTTCTTCTGTAGACTACTCTTTGCCTCGTTACCCTGTGCATGCTTGCTTTTTAGAATGAAGTGGCCCTGTGGCTTGGTTCTCGTTGCTGGACGGCTAGCGTTGCTTTGCTTCTATCGTTTTCTGACTGGATGAGAATGCTGGGGCGTCCTTTTCAGACGCTTGACCTCTAACACTCGCTCGTCATCTGCCACCAAGCTATGGCTGCGCAGCGCGCCCAAGGCTACGTGAGATGTTGAAGCGTTATCAACGGTAGGAACAACTGAAAGGCTTCCCTGCCTTCTCATCCTGTCGGCAACTGTGGCTCTGTTTAGTTTGTTTGCTTATCTGTAGCTGTGTGCTTGTAGTGTGCGCTTTTAGGTTCCCTGGCTCGCTGTCCGGCTGGCTGTGGGGGTTGCGAAAATGGAAGCGTTAATTTTTCTTCCGCTACATCAATCGAATCATCCTCAGTACTAGCACAAATAGAAATAGCGCACAAAAGACAAGGGACAAAAGACAGATGCAAAAGACAAACAAAGTGCTAACTTACAACTCTGATTAGAATTCATTCATTCTTCTTCTTTTTCTACATCTGCTTAGTAGGCACTGGTACTTGCACCACTTCAGCGAATAGACGCTTTACACATGTGCCAGATTACAGCCGCCATTGCTGACCTTCCCTTGTCTTGCCGAGATACCGAGCCACTGAAACGGTCGTTGACGAGCCTCCGCAAAGGCCAATGCTGGGGAGAAGGACACAGTAGAATCTAAAATGACAATAACCTGGCCTGCTATGGTAATGATTGGAGTGAAGTAAACGGAATAAGAGTAAAAAAAAACTGAAGGTCAGTTATGGCGGCACTTATGCAGAGCTGCTGCAAAGCGTTTATAGATCCATACATACCAGTACAGATGCCTACATACAAATGATATGCATACAGTCGCCGACCAATTTGGCTGAAAAAGCGTCCGAATAATAAAGCAGTCGGAAAAATCTGCAGATTACAAAACTTGGCTTTATTGAGCCTAAGCGGGCTTAGAAAATTCGCTAAGAGTATAGTAATCCGTCGTTATGTGGGATTACTGTACTCTTAGGTCAACGGGGCGGCAAAAAAACGAGGTCAATGGGACGGGAAAAAAATTTGATATAAACAGTAATTCGATAAAAGCGATAGAACCAAAAGCAAAACAGTGCCTGCAGCCTTGGTGGGCGGGAACACTGCGAAACACTCTCATTCTATATTTAATCAAATAAACCTTGGTAATGACCATTTCGTAGCAGCTTTTGGAGTAAAAAAAATAATTGAGTGGAGTTTGCCGACACAGTCGCTGATTGATTTTTTGAACTCCGATAATTCGGACTTGTTCGATATTTCAGACCTAAAGGAGGAACCGTGACTTACCCCATAGAAATAGTGCATATTCACGACCAATGTTTGGGACAGCTTGAAGTCCAAAAGTTTGATTATTGGGACAAAATCGTCGCGAGCGATCAGTGGTAAACTCCACCGAGAAGCGGCCATTTTGAATTCTACGTTGGCTGCAAATGGATTGGCTTGGTATGGCAGGACTACTTGAGTACTCCTGAGTCCTACCGCTAGGTGACGCTGTACGGCTTTTTTTTCTCTAGCTGCGCATCATTATCATCATCATTGTTGTTTCTATTTTGCTTTGTTCATTCGCCATTGCAGTCATGGACTTGCGCCTGTCATCTCGACTCGGTGAATCGTGTTTTCGGACTACGCTGGTTTGGACGTCATTGCCCCATCTCTTCTTCCGCCACCGCGATCTGTTGCTAAGAAGCGCAGAAAGTACTCGATCATAACGCTAGGAGAGAAGGCAGCGATTCTCAAGCTAACAGAAAGTTGCTGAACGCAAACGACGGCGTACCTAACCTAAAACAAGGTGCGCAGGCGTAACTAGAAGCAAGACACTATTTACGGCTTTTTAAAGCCCGCTTGGACGTAATAAAGGCAAGAGTTTACTGCTCTATTATTCGGACGTTTTTTCAGTCCCTGCAAAGTCCGGAAAATCGGTCGGCGACTGTAATTTCATCTGGGCATCAGTTCTCCTCAAACTGCTTCAGGCATTGCAAGAACACTGTTACCTCCGCTGCACTCCACTTTGCTTCGAAGCAGCCGTAAGATGTTTCGCATCTCCGCTGCAGTCGGCGTTTCCCGAGGTGCCTCTCCGACGTCGCTTCGTGTTTTCCTTGGCTGCACTTGCTTGGAATTTTACGGTATATAAACGTACATACAAACATACTCAAATAGAATCTTTGCTAAAAATGTCACACTAAATATTCAATCTCCTTCCCTGATAACGTTAGGGAAGGGTTGCTGATGGCAGTGCTGTTCGTGTAGCAATGGTTCATAACAATAGCAATTCATTCATAGCTATGAATGAATTACAATCTTAGTTGTAAGTTAGTGCTTGGTTTGTCTTTTGTGTCTCCCTTTTGTCCCTTGTCTTTTGTGTGCTATTTGCATACAGCATGAATCACCAACTTGCCCAAGCATCCATATTAACAAATAGAAACGTTTTACCCGTCTGCTCGGAAAAAATTATAAATGATGCGTCGTTGTTTGGATTGGAACTAGCTGTTTGTATACAACGCTATTTTGTCACAGGAGTGGGATCGGTTGGCACGTTCTTACAGATGCAGTCAGCTGTTGTAATTAACCTTGAGTCATTGACAGCCTTTGAAGAGCGGGTTTGATGATACATTAATTTATTTTCATCTAAAGGGCCCCAAATAGTTGCCGTTATATAAGTAAACATGGAAAGGGTTTTTGCAAGCCTCATCCGCTCGAAAGACCAATTGACTGTCGCATAATAATGTACCATGAAATGTGCCTCGAGAAAGGCTCAAAGGATATGGTAACGTGACCAGAAGTACCTCACTTGGATACACCTTTTGTTTATTAACAAGACCCGCTTGTCTAAACTCTCGCACACAACACTGACAGCCAACAATTTAAATTTATGCAGGAAGATTTATGGGCAGAAAACTAGTGACGTTAAGGAAAGAGGTTGCAGTTGGATAATTTAATTATGGCAAACTTAGATGTGTTGCTGCTCATTCTCATACTCTGTGAACAAAATTGATTGGTTTTTACATCAAATGAGAACAATTATAAATAACTGCAAGTACAGTCTGTTCTGCATTCTATACTGTTTGGGTTGTTTTTATAAAATTTTCGTCGTGGTTAAAGGGGCCCTGACAGGTCAAAATAGTTTTTTTTTTTATTATCCAAAACGAATGAAAATAATGCTAGGACATTACCCTAAAAATTCAAAACTTCGGAATAAGTGAAGTGAAAAAACAATTTCCCAAAGCTGAATTTGCAGTTCCCTCTAGATCTGCACCAGTGCAGTGATGTCAAACATTGAGTCGTCCTGCAACTCAACTTTCTGTCACGCCTCCGAACCCTCCCTACACGAAGTGTCGTGTTCGCCCGCGTCCTGTGATCCAACTGCTCTCTTCTGTGCATGCCGCCTGTCGCTGTGAGCAGAGAATGCTCCACTTTTGAGTTTGAAGTTCCCTTAGGGGTCTTTCAGCGATCGCAGATGTTTTTTAAACGGTGTGAGCACGGAAGAGAACGCGCAGTGGATTTTTATGAGCGACGTGAGGGGCCGGGTCGCGCAGGTTCTGTGTGAAAGACTACCCTGGCGGAGTCACAACCGGACACTACGGTACACAGGCACCAAGCCCAGTTGTTTTTACCGTTTGACGATTTTCTTTTTGAAGTCAGAGGTCATTGGGCACTTAAAAAGAGAACTTTGTCGGATTCCCCGACTCGCCGGTCATCCTCGGTGCAATGGGAGGGAGGATAAAAAGTCAGGAGGCGACATCAGTCCTGACTCCGATTTTCGGTCCGTAGAGCGTTCGTAATTTTGTTAAGAAACATGTTTTACGACTGCCGTTATTAAATATTATAAAAATGTCGCTTACAGAGCTTCTAAATTTCCTTGGCAAGCATGCTCGTGAGAAAAAATTTGACGAAAAAGAAGGGGGAAAGAAAAGCAGCAAAAATAAAGAGGCGTGCACTGGGAAATTTTTTCTGCGTTGTGGTATATTTTTGCGTGTCTATGACTATAACTTGCATCGTTTTAGACAACAAGAAAAAATATGACCTTTGAAGTGTCAAGCCCTGATAATATTGCAAAAGGCACTAAAGGTGCCTTGTTTATTTCTTTGCTATGGAAAAAGTGGTGAGAAGGGTCGCTGCTTTTTTTAGAGAATTGGCGATTGAATGAATATAGGTGAGCTCCGATCGAAAAAAAGAGAAGATAAAAAGCCTTGCACTTGGCCTTTTTAGTATGAGGGAAACTTGACAAGATGGTTTTGTTTTTAGTGGCCGTAATGTCTGTGACTCATTTTTTTTCTTCTTTAAGGCTTACAAAAACAAAAGAAATAACCCTACTGTTGGACACACCAGTACATTGCACTCAAGCAGAAATACACATCAGGTATGGACTTTTGTTACCGACAAAGGTTTTTTTAAACAAAAAAAGTATGCATTAAGAAAACAGTAATCGAGAATAAAAGCAGAATCATAAGCTAGTACACAACACCGTCCAAATGGTTTGTTTAACCCTATGATTGAGACTCTCTAGAAGTATGTTGATGTTTGTAGGCCAAGTTCTAGAACATCAAATATTGACAAAGAACATGCAGCCTTTTACTATGGTTATGAACTTATGATGCATTCTGTACTAAGCTTCTTGAACGGTGGTTTCTGGGGACACAAAATCAAAGATGGTTCTTTGGCTACAAATAAACTGCACATTATAGATGCCATAGCTGATAGGCCTTTAAGGTCTTTCTAAAGCTACTGAGCTTTAAAGTAGGTCACATCAAACATGGTGGGTCTTGCATGCCCTGTGGCAGCTGACTTGGGGCTCAGGCAACTAAAGGACTTTGTTAAATGAACGAGCATGTGCTCTCGAAATTCAGAAATGCATGAGCAATGTTCACATGCCTGGAGGATCCAGGCTTCTCTGCCGATCTGAAAGGATCAAGGTGAAACAGCATACATTATGTGCATATATGTAGGTGGCCCCTTTTTGCAAAGAACACCCTGTCTGCTTCTTCGCAGACCAGGGGGTGTCTGTCATCGCCATCTGTGAAAGGTAGATGAAGAAGCCCAGAGAATGTTTGAACGTAAAATTGCGGTATGCCCCTACATTCTTAGCATGGGGAACATTGTCTCAATATCTTGGTCTCTATTTCGGTTCAAACCTTATCTAGGTTTATTCCACAGATTGCAGTGATTGGTATCAATTGTGCTGTGCAAGTAAAAAGAAGAACAGCCATTTTTTTTTTTTTTGAAAAGCTCGTCTTGCAAGTGGAGTGGTAAATTCTTTTTCTGGTTTAACGGCTTTGAAGCACTTCCATAGTCTGTCAGGCATGCAGTCCCTGAGCTGCACCTCTCTCTTCCCTTCTCATCACTGCAGAAGTCTGGTCGCTGGTGTGCCATGCACGTGCGCATAGCCTGGGAGATCTACAAGCACCAGCAAAAGCAGCAGCAGCAGCAGCAGCAACAGCCCGGAGTGGGGCCCGACCCGGGGGTGATGCCCTCGCACAAGGGCCCCCCGCCATGTCTGCCGGTCCCTCCCTGTCGTCTGCAGCCAAGGGGGACATGCTGCGGGCCCCCAACCACCATCTCTACTCCGCCATGCCCAGGCCACACGACCTCGCCAGCTTTCCCTCTGCACTGCTTGGGGCTGCGGCCGCAGCGGCGGCAGGAGGTACCCTACACGCTCTTTTTAAAAGGATCTGGGGCCAGTTTCAGCTTACTAATCTCCTCAACCGTTGCCACATAAGAAAAAAAAAAAAAAAAAAGGAGGGGGGTTTTGAGAATGGCAGTTGCTTCAGAGTTGGCCAGCTGCCAAGTTGATCTCACCTATGGGTCTAGCTGCATGGCAGTGTCCCGTCAAGGGCACACTCCTGCTCCTGCTTCGTGTGTCAACATTCCTTTCGCCCTAGCCGTTGTCGCCTGAAGTGCCGGGAAGACTTGTATCGTACATCTTTAAAGGGCGCTGTGCAACAATTTTCAGACTTTGGCCAATTAACTGGAAATTAATCTGCGTCGCCTGTAAAACGAAAAAACAGAAAACCGCATTTTTTTCCGACGCTAGTCCTGACTTAAAAATAAAAAGAAACAAATACGAAGGTCGCAGTGCCTCTCAACTCCCCACGTGACTTTCGAGTGACGTGCTCTGGAGGTTCACGTGGTTTCCCCTCAGGTACTCTCTTTAGAAACCCCAGCCGCTTCCTCCACTAGATTGGCTGACACTTTGAAAGGATTAGCACATGTCCGAAGGTTGCAGTGAGCGTATGGACACAAAGGACGGTTCGTCACGGGGCTGACGGCGAGTGCTGCAGCGGAGGGGGACAGGGTTTGTTGACGTCCAGCGTACCTCCAGAGACGCCTCGTCATTTTAGTTCCCGTAGCCACCACGGGCCGCTGCAGATCGGCCGAGTATTTCGCTTTTTGCCTTGCAATTACGCAGCAGAATAGCAGTTTTCCAGGGAGAAGGTGAGCGCGTTTTTGGTCACTTGCAGCATGCATGAACAATATACAAAATGCAGTATGGCAATTCTTTCAACGTTAAAACCGTTGCACAGCCCCTTTAATGACTGTTACGTTTGTAATGAAAGCATTTCATACTTTCGGCCTAACTCTATGACTGATAAAAGACCCAGAATTGTTTTTTAAGTCTGGGTATTTTGTGCCTGCAACCAGAACTCAATTTTTTAGAGAACTTTTGACAGTAGGTAGTCCTGACAGTAAAAATCTAAAGTTTTCATTTTATTTATATTTTTACAATGTATTTTTACTTTTTCTTATTAAAAATATAAAAGAATGCCTTAGCTGAATAGGTTTGCAGTATTGACTGTAGAGATAAAACAATATAGGCGACCACATTTGTGCATTATCAGTCTCAATGGTTGCTCACAAGTAAAGTTCTTTGTGCGCTACTAGTGATGTTTGTATTACAGTAGGCCCAATCACTTAATAATGAATTATTGCAAACAAAAGAAGAAAGCAGGTCATATTTTTGCTACGAAGTTGAGATTTTTCAGCCACTGTGCGTTTTTTTTTACAATATTAATCCTTTAGAATGTGTGTATTGCACTCAAGCTTTTACTGTGCAAGTACAGTAAAACCTCGTAACAAAATGGGATATAACAAACTAATGGATATAACAAAGCCATCATAATTCCCCTTGCTTACTGATAGTGGGAAGAAATGGACATTGGCTATAACGAACTAATGGTTATAACGAAATAATTACTACCGCTCCTTCAACTTTGTTATAACGAGGTTTTACTGTAGATGTTCAAATCTTTGCATTTTGCTCTTAAGAATGAAGGGATAGCTCAAATGTCCTTCCTTTGCAGCTGGCCACGCACGGACTTCATTTGAAGCATCACCTCATGGAAACTTCCTCACGCCAAACCCCAGTCATATGAGTAGGTTTGCCTTTTGATGTTGGTTTTCACTAACATTTGTTATCTTGAAACTGTGGTCGTTGATTTTGTGCAGTTGGTAACAAACAAGTCAACATTACGATTTCCACTGTCATACTTTTGCCGATGAGACGTAAATATTATGCGGAGGATAAAGGGCGCCGCCTATTTGCTCGTATTAAAGACAAAAAAATGTTCTTTGCAGCCTGGGATCTTGACTAGCTGTTATGGGCCAAGTGAGATTTATTAATTTCCAGCTTGTGAATATTGTACTAACATGCCACGCTCATCTTGCATAGTTCTGCGACCACCACAATGTTTGTAATCCCCTAAAGCTGTTTGAGAAAAGTAACGAGTGCGCGGTCATAAGCAATGGATCATGTTTTGTTCTGTTTTTATCTTTAGGCAATTTGGTTGTTGAATTTGACTTGTCACAGCTTTACAGAGCTTGCACTCTGGTTGGAGTTCACAATTTGACGCGCTTTTTTCCCCCAAATCTCGTAGCTCTACAACCTGACCTCGCGCAACAATCACAGTCATGGTTGTACTCGCAAAGATACGGTACGTTGGGGGAGGTAGTCATAGTTAGGGCTCGCCTTATTTTTAGTGTGGAACTCCGTTAATCGAGCCAGCTGCTCATCGAGTGTAGACTCGACCAAAATTTTAACTTTGAGAGTTTTCTCTTGTGGAAATTCTTTGGCTGTATGAGGCAGCTGGATTCTATTGAATTTGCATAGTGTTCCAGACATAGAGAGTGTTCTTGTTTACTTTTGTTTGTGTTTTGAGCGCTTTATCTTTTTTATTGCCAGTTCTTGTCAGAAAGCACTTTTACAGGAACTTTAACTCTTTCCTTACTTCAGGTAAAAAGGCTGTTAAGGGGTGGTCTCAGTAAAACAATTGTTTAGATGCAAATTTCGTTATTAGATGTACCAAAGCACACCAAAATGTAGCTAAAGGAATTCACTTTTCCAAGAAAATATGAATTTCAAATGAAATATTTGTTGTTATATAGCACAGACAAAAAAAAGATTTTCTTTTTTTTTGTAATTAACGCAGAAATTTATACTTTATTCCCATGTGCCTTGCAAAGTAATACGAGTAAACAAAAATGAAAATTCTTATTTTGTACCTTACTCTTCAGGAAACAAATCCTACAAATTTGAAAAGCTTTGGTGTAAAACTTGTTGTTCCATAGAAGAAAAAAAGTTGGCCTCCGTGATGACTGTACCACTCTCCGAAGCCCCGACCAAAGCGTTTCGTGCTACTTCGTAGCATTATGCCGAAGTCGGAACCCGGCCGCCTTTTCGAAGAAAATTCGGTTAGTTTTGCTGCTGATTGCATGAAGTCATGTCTATACGAGGTTGACACACTGCAGATGTAAAATAGTGCTTTTGGAACAAGCCCAGTTTATTACGGAGGCAATAAATGCGCCCGGCACGGAAAAGGAAACATACCAACACGCACTTGTGGGTAGGTAATCTCGGCTCGTTCGACCCACTGCGACAATTTAAACTAAAATCAAACGAATGAATGTCATCTTCTGACTTGCTGCTGCCACTATCACCCACCAAATTGATTGCATATGCACCAGAATCGCCAGTCAAATGACGTTTCTAAGGAGCATGATGAGGACGTCGTGCGCTGTGCTTGATGTGATCGCTCACGATCCTGGAACATCAAGGCCATGTCAAAAATCTACCCCTCGGGGAAAAGAAAAAAAAATTTAAACCGAAACTCAAAGTGGAGTTTTTCCATAACATCCTAGACAGTGCCACATGTCTAAAAACGGTGCTGGACGTGTTGAAATAGAGGTTCGAAATCCATTGATCAAATTGATAAATTTGAATAGGCATAGTAAGGAAAGAGTTAAGAATATGTAAGATAGACGACACCAATTAACCTGCTTTATGCTAGCAGGACCTGCGAGGGCATGCAAGCGTGTGTTCGAGAGCAAAATCAAAACATTTTAGCAGTGCCCGGTGCATTAAAGCGTACTAGCATTCACAGTGTCGTATGAGCTTTCAAAGAAGTGTAAAAGAGCTGAATGTGAAAGCCACAAGTATTCATGCTTGGTTGACCTAGCTATAAGGCCATGGTTGCTAATATGCTGAGTTTCGGACGAGAGAGCTCCCAAGTTTGTCGTCCTTCCCCGGTATGCAGTATCTTCCTGAAGAGCCACGCTTTCAGTACTTGTGAAAAGCCTCGCTCAATATTCTGTTCGCTGTCCAAACAAGGGGTGTTAATAAACTTCCACGTTTGCAGTTTACACTGCACAAGATCGCAGGATTTGTTTTTTGCCCCTGGTCTAGATAAAATCTTGCACGATGTGACTGTTTGTTTTACGAACCAACAAATCCGAGGCCTTCCTTAACTTGTAATCGAAACTAGTAGACTATCGGTTGTATCTTACGAGCGATTTACCTGCGACTCGAATGGAACACACGCGAGGTGCACTCTCTAGGATACATTTTCTCTCTCGCTCGGTGCTGTGGCTCTTGCCGAAGCTAGGAGGACTCATCAATACATTTAGGAGCACGACGGAAAGCATTGAAAGGGACCGGTGCCTTGTTGGGCTCTTTGGACGGACCTTTTCGGGTCTTTCGGATCCGGTCCTAAAGATCCAGGGTTCCTAGTGCAACTGCATCGGCCGCACACATACGGTCGAAGGTCGTACGCAGTCGACACATTGGAGACACGAAAAACGGAACACCTTGTCCCGTCAGTGGCGATTGTAGTGTGTAGATCTTACGCAAACAAGTGCCTTGTTTGTGGGATTTTGCTTGCGGGCATGCTTACTCACACGTGCTACCTGTTTCTTCCCTCCACCGTGTGCAGGCATGAGCAGAATGCCCGTGTCGACGTCGAGCAGCTCCATGAGCCGGTCGTCCTCCTCCTCGAGGGGCCTTCCCCCGGCATGTCCCCCTTTGCCAGGCCGGGCTTCCCCAGCTTCGGCCCTCCCGCCAACAGCGCCTACGGCACCCTGGGGGCCTCGGTAAGTGGCCGTCGCCAGGCTCTTCGTAGAACCACCCGCAAAGGGGAGGGCAGTTTTGGGTCAGTGAAATGCGAGTCCACGATCGATGGCCGGTTTTATTTGTGTGTGCGTCACTTAAAGGAACCGTGCAACGAGTTCAGTAAGGCAGGAGAACTGCGGGATGCAAGGTCAAGACCGAGGTACAACGAGGGACGGGTCGACGGAGGACACTGAAGACTTAGACAGGCAGCTGAGATTTATTTGCCAAAGCAGACGATAACGTGTCTGCAACCGGAATGAGTAACCATCCTCTGTTGGCGACTTCTCTCAAATGGACGGCACCTAGTGGCTAGAAAGGAAAGCTGTCGCGACAGGGTTCATTTGCCGGCTTTTCGAATGAATTGAATGTTCACAGTGCCTGGTAGTCTAAAGAAGCTATGAAACTAGGTTCGAAAACACAGCATGAAAATCGCACACTCAAATACAAAGAAAAACCGAAACAAACTGTTCTACGCAGAACACGCTGTGTCACAGAAACTCGGAAAAAAAGACCAAAAGTAGGCGAACATTATGTCCTTTTTTTTCTTCATCCCTCAGTCTTTGGTTGTGACCATAATTTCAAGGGGACACATTTCTGGATTGCAGTTCTTTAGATTTATAGCATCTGCACTTGAGCTTGTTGACTATAGTGTTTAATGGCGGGGTTTCGTGTGCAGTCTTTGCCGACCTGAGGCCACACGTGACGGCGGAGCAAACCAGCTCAAGCTACGGCGTGGGTCCAGCGGCACAGGGCACGGGCTTCCCACGAGGTATTCCATTCTCTAGTTGGTGCCCAGAGCTGTGAACACTGTGTGCCACATTTGTGGCAGGGCCCGGTTGGCTTTGGATTGGCCTTCAAGAATGTTGGGAAAGCTCACGGGCTTTCTTTGAGGCTCGTTGCTATTCTGCGTGCTTTTATGAAAGAGAGTTTAGGCTTTCAGAGGCCGCCATTGTTCAATCATTCTCGTCGATATAAAAATAAAAATTGAGAGCTCTTCCACCCCGTGAAGAGGGAAGTCCAACGAAGCTAGCGCTCTGGTCGGATTTGCTACGTCGGGCTGGGAGCAGCGGCAACGGCAGTTTCACGTTGGCGGCGTGCCCATTCTCGCTTCTGGGCGCACCGACGCTCCTCGTACTCCCGCTGCTCCTTTTCAGGGTGTACTACACGGGTGCGACCCATGTGAAGTCCGAAGTCGAACTGATAAGGACAGTGGCGCAATCTTCGGCAGGTGGCCGCTGAAGAGCGTGCGGTATTGCGCAATGTCAGGGGAGAGAAATGCCGCGCGTAAAGAAGGCGCGTGCATGCTGCCGGCGTCTGCAGCATTAACTGTTCTAAAGCAAAAGCCTAAAACAAATGGCATCTTACATGCACGTTCGTCAATGCTTTATTTTGGTTATTTAGTATGAATCTTTTATACGATGAAGGTGTGCGCATGCGGTGGTGGCGTAAGCAAAAGCTTAAAACAAATTGCATATTGCACACGCTTTCATCAACGCTTTATTTTGGTTATTTACTTCGAACCTTTTATACAGGGAAGGAGCACGTGTGCAACGCCGGCGTCTGCAGCATTAACTGTACAAAATTGTTGGTCTACGCTTGGTCTGACCCCAGAGACGATCTGCCAGAACCTGCAAAAACTGAAAAAAATATTGCGCGGATTCCTTACCCCCTAAGATGGCAGCTGGCTGCATAAATTGACGTCATATCGGCTCTACGGGGATTTCTGCGGGTTGCAGTAGCCTGACATGTGGGCACTCTGCAGACCGATGTGTGTGCAATGACCAAATGTACTCCCGCAGACAATGTGAGCTGAAACATCCAATCCAACTTTTTTCTGCGTCTACTCTCTCTGCGAGCTTTTATCTCTCAATTTGTAAAAACTTCCTCAACTTCTCCTTCCATCCCTAGGTTGAACTACACCTCTCTCAAAAACTGGCAGGTGCGCCTAAAGAGCTTGAAGGACTGCTTCAGCTCATATTGTCCGCAATAGGTCATTACATTAGGATCACGATAATTCAAACTGGGATATTTCATACTTATTGTTAATTCAAATTTCAAAATTTTCTGTTACCCCACTATGTTTTTAATGTATTCATAAATCGCTTAATAGACCTTTTACCAAATTACCCAGGCATCAACTGAGAATGCCGGGAACGTAGGTGTACACGGGCTGTGTGTGCTGGCACTGCAGCTATAACTTTGAAAGCAAAATCTTAAACAAATGGTACTTTGCGAGTCCCACAAACACTTTATTTTGGTTGTTTATTTCAAATCTTTTGTATAAGGAGGGCGAGTGCATGCAGCGCCTGTACTTACATTCCCAGCATTCTCTTTGATGCTTGGGTAATGTAGCGAAAGGTCTATGCGAATGGCATTTTTGTGCAATTCATACTTTTGTTAACGCAGCCCCGTTAGTGGGCTTTTTTCTGAGCACCAGAGCACTGCAGGAAAGCAACACCTGTGGAGCTTCCTTCCGTAGGTGTTGCTTCTCCGCAGTGCATTGGTGTTCGGTGAGATGCACACTCAATGGGGCTCAAGCAGGGCACACATGAGCTTTATAAACAGGCACAATACGAAAATTTCCACAGCAACTTGCGCAGACGCTGCGACGTGGCGGCATGGCATAGGTCTGAGTCACTGCCGCGCGGTGCCTGCTTTTCTCGCTCATGTGTCCCCTGCTGAATATTTCCCATTAAACAACTTCTTGGCCCAATGAACAAACTTAATTTTGTTTTGAGTTGTCATGCGCTGTTTAAACAGTCCATGATAAACAACATTTTTGAGGGATAAACAAACTTATGTCATACATCTCACAAAAGTTTCATATGTGACATACCGCTTCTGACAAGTGGGCCTATGTAGAAGTCATAAAATATCTGCTTTGTATCTGTAAACATTCATATGGCAAATCATAATTTTATCTTGCATCATATTTAGATGAATTTCTTATAATTCAAACTTCCGATAATTCAAACAATATTTGTCGCTTCTTATAGTTTTAATAAATGAGAGCCTACTGTAATAGTCGGCAGGGAGTAACAGTTTATCCGGTATATCTTGGTACAGCTGTGTCACCCTCACTTAACCGTTGTCCTCAGGCATGTCGGCGGCCGGCCCCGCGGGCCTGTTTGGGGCCGGGCGGGACCTGGGCCCCGCGGGCTGCCTGGGGCAGGACCCCTGGGGGCGCCTGCACCGCACGCCCCCGTTCTCGGGGCTCCTCCTTGGGGCCCCTGCAGGGGGCCGTGGACCGCTCCTCGGTGGCCAGCGGTGCGTGGGGCGGCCTCAAGGCGGAGGCCGACCGGGAGAGGCTGGAGCACGAGAGCGAGAAGCAACGCCGCCTGGAGGCTGAGAAAGAGCGCAAGGAGCGGGAGGCTCTCGAGAAGGCCAAGGAGATGGACAGGTGCGGGGGTTTATATGCACACTTGCACCGCCAAAGACCCCCCCCCCCCTTTAAACAAACACCTACACCCTCTTTTACGCAAAGTACACCCCCAAACAGCTCCCTACACCCTCCCAGGTTGAGTCCGACTTCTCCCAAAATTTTCTCGGCAAAGTATGCAAACCACTGTGCACGTGCTCCAGGAACTGCCGCGAGGCTTTACCCCCCGTTTTCTTAAGTTGAGAATCTTGGGCTACTGCACATGTGCAACGCTTTTGAAGGGAGTAGACGGGGAGTTGGGGGTGGGTGCCGCTAGGTTTTGAGCAGTCTGGGCAATACCGCCTAGAAGACGAGCCCTTGCGTCTTTGCTCCTCCAACATCATTACTAGGCATGTGCAAGTAGTGCATTTTGAGTTTGAAGCGAATTCGAATCGAATAGTGGTTTTGGTTGAATTTCAAATAGTTTCTTAAAGTCTTTCACTACCGTGCACGACGCAAAAACAAAAATTCAACGGAACTCGTGGAGGTTGTTCCCCACCGTCCACTTCTAAGCTCAGTTAGTCTTAATACACCTATATTTATGAAGTAAGGCACATAAACATCAAATTTGTTGCAGCTAGTCCAATCGAGGGGATTTATAAACCTGTTTGCTATGTACAGGTTTTTTCCAATTTCAGATTTGACATAAATAAAAAAAAAAAGATTGCGGTGGCTTAGCTCGGCTATGCCAGGATATACGTAGCGTGAGCTTATGCGCACAAAATGAGAGTCGCTATCAAGCGGCTCCGGTGCAGCGTCAGACTTGGCTACTGCGCAACGGAGGCGCACAGCTGGGCACGCGGCGGCGCCAGTGTGTCTGCCGCGGCTATGATGTCACTCCCCGGAATGCGCAAACCGGCGAGGCAGTCGCGGCGGCGGCGGAGCGGGCGGCGGCGGCTTCGCGTGGTTCTCATAATGAGCCGTGCTCATTATGGGAGCCGTACTCATTATGCAAAGCGCGCAGCGGCGGCAGCGGAGGAGCCACCGCTGCTGCACGGCTCATTATGAGAGCCACGCGAAACTGCTCAACCTCCGCCAGTGCAGCTAACGCTACAAAAATGTGATTAATGAATGTGGGTTGTTGAGACATCATTGCGTAATATACTCTTGCATAATCGCAGCCGGTTAGCCCCTTCGAGTGTGCTTTTCACCAAATACCTGCGCAATGCGGAGAAGCAATACCTGCGGAGCCCACAAGCTGCATGGGTGTTGCTTCCCCACAGTACACGGGCGCTTGGTGAGAAGTGCACTCAATGGGGCTCATTTGCCTCGATCGACAGATCGAAAAGTACAAATATCGCAGTTCATATCTAAGCGACTATTGAGTAGCATATTATTCAAAACTACTATTCAAATATACATTAGTCTGCTTCAATCTGAGAGAGTGATGTATTAGGGAGCAGGTAATAGGAAACATTTGAGACATGCTCATGGGCTTTTTTGTCCATTGCAGAGAAAAGAAAGCGCACGAAGAACGGCAACGAGAAAGGTTAGCCTTTTTTCTGGCCATCTCGATTCGCGGGTATTACCCAAGTCGTCGTGGCAACTGACCCGCCGTGATCGCAGGGACAGAGAGGCGAGGCTACACATGCACCACAGCCAGCCCGACGGCATTCTACGCAACGGAGATTACCTGGACGCCCGCGTGAACAGCCACCCCCTGGGGCGGGAGCGGGAGCCCCACGGCCGCCCCTCCGAGTGGGGCATGCGGGAGATGACTTCGCGGTCCCCGGCCCGTGCCCCCAAGGCGGAGGCCTTCGACCCCCTGGGCGTCCCCAAGGCGGAGGTGCGCGTCAAGGAGGAGCGCCGGGACGAGGAGCCCGAGCGCAAGAAGGCGGCCCCGCCCCCACCGGCCCCGACCCCGACTACCGGGCCCAGCACTTCCTGGGGCTGGGCGGTCCCGAGCGGGCCTTCTGGGGCGGGGCCCTGGGGGCGCCACCGGGCGACGCCTACCGCAGCCTGCTGGACTTCCACGCGCGGGGCGAGCTGGACAGGGAGCAGCTGATGCAGCGCTACCGCCTGCTGGGCCCCATGGTGCCCCTGCATGACCGCTACCGAGAGGCCGCCCCCTCGGAGCTCGAGCGCTTCGCCCTGGAGCGGGAACTGCACTCCAAGCTTGCCCCGCCTCCGCTCCGCGCCACGGACCCGACGCCCCAGGCGGGGGCTTCCCCGCATCAGCCCTTTTCCCACCCCTGGGCCCACCCCTGGGGCCGCCCCTGCCCCCTCCGGGGTCTTACCTCAGTAGCCTGACGTCCCTGGCCTCCGGGCGGGGCAAGAACGGGTCCTCCCCGGCCGTGGGGGCCAACTCGCGGGACGGGGCGGTCCCTCCCCCGCTGGTGCCCTGTGGGGGGCGGGGGGCCGGGTGTCAACAGCCACGGCATGTCCCCCTTAACCACAAGATGGGCTCCCTGGTGGAGCACGGGGCCCACGAGCTGGCCCTCTACGCCAAGGACCGGGCTGCATTGGCCAACCACAAGGCAGACCCCACACAGCTGAGGTAGTAGAGGCACTGCCGGAGAGGGCCTGCCCATCAGGGACGGGGCAGGGGCCGGGTGCGGCTGGTGGCTGTGGCGTCCAAAGGTCGAATTCCCAAATCCGTTTTCAATCTGGGCCACTCGAGAAAGGGGCTCCTGTGGCACCGCCGAACAAAACATTGCAAATGTCATTCCGCTTCTACGGGGATAGTCAAGATCATCCCTACTCAATATGTGAGCGATTTCCTATCGTCAAACGGAGCTGTCAACTGCCACCCTGACCATATGTGGCTGCATGGACGATAGTAGGTCGCCACCAAACTTCCTGCAACCTTCAACGATAGATATACCTTTGCATTGTCCGAGTTGAGGTACTATTGCGAAATATGCCAAAATACTTTTGAGGGACCTGTCAAGGAAAAAGATGCCAGAGAAAGCTTTCATTAGTGGCAAAGGGGCTCAGAGAAAAAGAGGTATCTGCTGTCTACACAGGCTGAGAATGGGCATGTGACTGTTTATTGCTCCTTACTTGGGCCCTGCTTGCACCTTTGCAAGAAGGATTAGGCAGATTTTCTGCACCTCTAATGCAGCCTGAAATCTCTGGACTTTTAACAATTCAGAGAATTGTTCCATTGTGCACTCCACATCTGTGATTTCACTTGTTTTCACGTTTTAAATGTTTCGTTTCGCCTTTTTATGTCAACCAAATATATCAGCAACCTGTTTCATTGGCCCATTACAGTCCTACATTTGATGATAGTAAGAATAGCTTTATTCCTGGAAAAAAGTTCACGAAGCAGCCGACATACATGCAACCAATGCGTGCTTTCATATTAGATCAAAGCATTCACAATACAAAAGATATGACTTTTTTATGATTAAGAATATGTACTACCTGTATAGCAGATGAGGCAAATGGGAGAAGCCCAGATTTGCCTTTCATGGAAGTTTTAACTGGTTCCCCGAGCATTTCTGACTGCGTTGTAAGGTCAAACATATTGCCTTTATCCAACATTGAAGTAAGTACATTAATGTTATTTCCTGAACCGAAAAATTGGCTCCCCATTTGGTGGGTTCAAATCCTGGCCGAGATGCCCACATCTGCTTATTGCGGAGAAGGCTCCATGTAACCGAGATTTCGGTTGCACGTCAAAAGATCTCCAGGTGGTCCAAATTAATCCTCAGCCCTGCGGTGGGACATGCCAGGTGCCCTTCGTTTGTTTGGCGTGCGAAACCCCCAAATTTGATCTGAAAATTGGGAGTGACCTTTATCTCCAAAGTCCTATAGTGTAACATGACCCAATGTCATGCTACGTAGTCATACGACAATACATCGCAGTGTCAAGTCATAATGTCATGCGACGGTTGCACCAAGAAGCCCTGCCATGGGGTATACGCAAATGCAGAGACAAACACATTTCTGGGAGTAGGAGCTCCTGTTATAGCATTCCATACTTTAAAAGAAAAAGAAATGCGCAGGGATTGACAGGACAACACTTGGCGTTGCTTGTTTTCACAGACTTTGTTTCAAGTCGTGGATGGCCCTCCCCGCGACGTGTTTCCACACATCGTTTTTCAGCCTGGGTATATAGCCATTTGCCTCATTGCTGCTGGGACGACCAAAAGCACTAGGAAGAGGGTGAGACAGCACAGCTGCATCATTACTTACGAGAAATTTGGCTCACTAATTTTTTGCATCAGAAAGTCTAAAGATGATCCACAGACAAAGTGGTTGGTTTGCTGCACAGAGGTTAGTTTTCAATTCTGCCATGTAACCAGCGAACTGGCTGTGCCGCAGGATTCAGGCAAAACATTTTTTTCATCTTTATTCGGATCTTTATATTTGACACACCTTTTCAAATGGTCACACAGCCTCGCTTGCCCTTTCTGGGAGGCATCTCCTCAACTTTTAGTCAGATTGAAGTTTTGGGCTGCATGCTGGCAGATGGCAAGCGCCAAAGGTGCGAGAGTAGCCTTAGAAATAAGGAGACATCTGCTCGGCTCACTCGAAAGAAGGAAACTGGGAGAAGTAACTCAACCTGTTCAGTCTGCAAGTAGCGTGCCTAACCGTAGGCAGGGCACCATTTGAAATAATGCCCCTGCGGCCCCTTCCTCTCGAACTGCCCTTTCCTCGGCTGTGGCTGTTGTTCCGTCTGAACTCTCTCGAAGCCAGTTCTAAATCCGAGAGGCACCACCGCTGTCAAATCGTACGGTCGATGGACGGCCGTTCCAGCCCTGGCCCCTGCCCTGCCAACCAAAGTGTCGTGCTGACGTGCGATGCAGCGATCCTTTGCCACGCCGTTGATCGGCGTGCCGAGCTTTCACACGGACTTCTTCCATTTTTTTCTGGTCCGCCGCGGCGACCGGTGCCACTCGTGGGGTCTAGAGTGCAGGACGAATGTGTACGGGTGTATGTGTGTGTGTATGTGCGAATGTACATAGGTTTTAAAATGTGAGAGTCTCGTTTGTATCATAGGTACCCGTGGCGACGGAGGGAGCGAGGAGCGAGAAAAAACACAATGTGTACATTCTGCGTGTCCATAATGTACATACGGCGGCGTCGTGGGGAGTGTGTTTGCATGTGTGTGTGTGCGTGTACATATAAGGCAGGCTCTTGACTGCAATGGACTTGCTGTACAACTTTTTTTTTTATTATGGTCATTTGTTTGCAATTTGTGATATGCTTGGTCAATTGTTGTGGCCGGACGGCGATGCAAAGAGTACTTTTCTGTAGGCTTTTTTCTGTCAATTTTTTTATTCGAAAATATATTTATTGTTGATTTGGCATTGCAAAGTCATCCTCTCCCCTATTGTGAAAACAATAAAAAAAAATTCTGCTGCTGTCAGCTTTTATGAAAAATTAAGTAAAAGGAAAGGATCTGTAAAGTGCATACTGCCTTTCCTACACATCATGTATGGGAATGTGGTTGTGTGCATTTGGTGTACATATATTTATATTGTTCACACGTTGAACGGGGCATTTTTTTTATTTCTTAGGAATGGCTCTTTCCGTAGGAGGAAATGGACTACCAAGTGCTTGTTTCTCTCTCCTGACGAATCCCAACTGCAGGTCACCTGTAGAACAATTTTTTACTGCATAATTTATGATGGGGAGTAGAGAAATGTGTGCATAAGTTGTAACTAAAGCTGGAGAGACCTTTTTATTTAAGACCAGTGCATTCATGTGGTGTGGGCCAACTGTGCATATTTATGAAAATTGTCTAGGAAGAAATGAGTATAGATTTTGACAAAATGCTGCATTGGTTGTTTTTCTTCTATTTGACAAGTTTTTCACATCGAAATTGCGACGACATTAGCATCATTGTTCTGACCTCATGGAAAAGCTCACTTGACTGCAGCAACTTCCTGATTTTTCTTTTTCTTTTTGATGTTGCACCAGTCTACAGTGTTTTTGAAGAATAGTGTACAGCGAGAGAATAAATGCCATCATGAAGGAGGACACTCCTTTCTGTTGCAAAGAGAGCAAAATGTGTCATGTGCTGATTGCCCAAAATTTGTGCACATGCTTGACTTTTCACAATAAGGAAACAAGTAAAAAATGCTCTGAAATACATCTTTACAAAGCAAATACCTCCGACTAATACAACAGTGTCAACACAAGTCGGAGGTATTCGCTTTGTAATCATGAATCCCGGCTTTTGGAACATTTTTGCATTCTGAAGTACGTTGTGCGAAATATGCCTATTCTTACTCTAAAAAACTACCAAGCAGACTACTAAGAAGATTTTGAACTGCGTTGATACTTGGTAGTCACGGAGATGTCTGGAGGAAATTTAAGTGTCTTAATTTTACGAATAAAGTCTGAAGACGCGTAATGTTTAGCATGTTTCGAGCTCCCCCAAAATTGGGGGGACAAAGGTTTTGTGGCAGGACGGCTACATATATACCAGCTTTAGTGAAGCTAACCAAATGCTAGCAGAAGGGATAAGGTGGAGGCCTTTTAGCAAAAATCCCAAAAGGCTGAACGCAGCCCTGTATGCTTGGCCCCACAGGATCTACAATCTGCCACTGAAGAGAGAGTGTAGTAATGCAGTTTCTCACCTCTCCTTGCCTGCTTGCTTGCACTTTCTCGGTTTCCTTCGTCTGCTACAACATGTTCTTATAGACCGTTACCAGCACCTCTTTCGGTGCCATAGAGGGTATTGCATGTCTTTCAACAGGTTTATTGAATTGCTGAGCCATTTCGATTCCTGCCTGTCGGTAATGACAACCGGCAGTGCTATATTTTTGTTACAACATTTCGTGACACTCTAGGCTTGGAAACCAGCCTTGAAAAACATTCTGCATTAATTTTGACATCAAGTTGCGAAGCTGGGGCAGTTGACCTAAGGTGGGGTCATTGGCGTGGGGAGAGTGAGGGCACACCTCCCAAAAACCTTTTGTCCGGCCAGATTTTTATAGCGAATGGGTTTGAACTTAAGTGTGGCTCAGTCGGGCTGTTTGCCTTGAACACGGGCATGATGAGGCTCGGCAATAGATGTGGTAGAAATACAATCTCATTTACAGATACCATCAGTGACTGAGGTCGGCAAAAAATTCTTGCTAACGGTAGAATCAGTGAGCTGTTAAAAGGGGTAAAGCGGTCATTTTAGTGCTGTATCCGGCTCCAAATTTCTGAATAGCCTGCGTGGAAAGGAATAAGACCGCATGATTGCATTTGGAATAATCCGTGTGCTGCTTTGGCATCAGAGGTGGTCCATACAGTAATGTATTTTTGTGCATATAATGTATCACTATCTTTTTAACTCGTCTGCCCCCTTAAAATCCACGCTCAAGCCCCTGCAAAAGAATGAAAACTAGTACTACTTCAATTAGCCATTGCATGGTAAGTATCAACTTGTTTGTTACATTGTTTTTTGAAGAAAGGAGGTAGCAAGAGTTAAGCAATCTTTTATAGAACGCTAACGGACATATCTGATTTATGTGCTCGTATGATGCCCGCCACTCTTGGTGCAGCAGAAAGTAAATGTCATCCACATAATTTGGGGAGATGACATTTCCCGGGCATTTTAATGTTCCGCGGAGATAGAAATCTACTCGGGAACAACTTTTTGCGACTACGCAGTCAAAGATGGGGAACGCGTGCTTGAGCGCCGACAAAAGCTGACCACATCACTCCTCTGAGAATGCCACAGAAAGTTGCCCCAGAGCTGAGCATCGCTGCATATGCGATTTAAAAATGCAAATTACTTTCTTATGGGAAGGTCATTTGTGAAACTCCACAACAACCCTGAAGTCGTCCTATATGCCCCGTATCATAACCTGGCTAACGACGGAGGCTACAGTTAGTGAGCCAATCAGCACACCGGAGGAAGATACATGACTATACTCTTATCTCGCCATAGTCGGTGACAGCTTAAGAGTTAGAGGAAACTCCTCCCACCTCTATACTTTAGCGAAGAGAACGCTGGAGCGGAGGTCGCCTCCTCTCCAGTGTAAGAGGTGGGAGGAGTATGCCTGCCACCGACTACAGTGGCGTGCAGTGCTGTTGAAGCCATGGGAAAGTCGATTTTGTACGAATTTTGAATGGCAGGCTAAAATGGGACGCGTACAAAGCAATGCTCTAGACAAGAGAAAAAAATTACACCATCTTCCGAGGCAACCATGGGTGATGCGGACATCGTGTTGGTTCCGAGGAAAGAGTCGGCTGCGCTGACGTCGAGAGATGGCGCCACCGACTGCCCTAGCGTTACCACCTACGCGAGCCTTCGTCGCGGCTCGCGGCAGAGAAACTTGGATTGCTCGCCGCTCGCCGTTTGTTTTTTCACACTTGAAGGAGAGGAGACTATACTTCGTTTCAGCTTAGGTCCAGACGCAGCCGATGCTACAAGCACGAGCGTGTGGCCCTGAACAGTACCTGTACTGCACGAGCGCGCGTGCTTGGCAGGGACGCTGGAAGCATGGCGCTCGCGCTTGGCATCGGCTGCGTCTGGACCCAAGCTGAAGCAGTATAGAGGAGGAGTTGCGCGTGCGCGCGCGGTGTGGCAGAAGCGAACGAACGCGCAGTCAGTGCACGCAGCTGGTAGAGAGAGAGAGCGGAGAGAGTAACGCGCAGCTGTCGGAGAGAGGAAGGAGATGCGCGTGCGTAGTGCGAGTGCAGACTACGACGCCGCGGGACATGGACCGAGCAAGAGATGCTCCGCATCTAAAGGGGGTTCGGGCAAGAGGGGAGTTTGTCCTTCCCCTCTTCAACTGCTTGAGACGCTCTCCTCTCGCCCGCTTGTACCTTTCGTGAGGGCTGTCACGTGCTCGCCTTCGTCACTCTGATTAGCTTGAGGGGAGTACTTTTCGATCCTTGCCAAGTTAGGGTATCGGCCAGCAGTGCGGCAGTGCTCGGTCGTGAGTCGGTATCATGATTGAGCAACCGAAACTGAAAATATTCGTGATGTTTATCACACTTAAAAAAAAAATATATTACATTGGTCTAGAGGCTACATTAATTTAACCTTATAAATTGATAATTATATATAAAATATCTAAAATATTTGAGGCATATTGCGTTTACGTTATATGAAACCGCTCTAGAGAAGAACGGCCTTTACAGCTGGCAACACTAGCACAGGGAAGCAGAAAGCAAGAGGTGGTAGCTTTGGGGGTAGGTGGTTCTCAGTCTCTCGGTTTTCTAATCTTGCGTTTCCTTAATGGTCGCTGCCCGAATCGTCTTCTCCGCTAGTCCTTCGTCGCCTTATCTGTAGCCTTCGTCTCGACGTCGTGAGTCAAGTTGCTGTTCGCATACGCCGGTGGCCTTTCTCGCGATACACTAGACGCAGACAACTAGGCACGTTTGCTCTCAACTGAGCGTCGTCGTCGCCAAGGAACGAGCATTTGCCATCCCAGCCTTCTCAGTGAATGAGAGTCGCAAGGAGACAATGTCCGCTGATGACCTGGACTGTAACCCGTTCTACAGGTTGTTGCAGGTGTGTATCTGTCAACTCGCTTCGCAACCTTCCTTTTCTCTGCACCAATTGGATTGTTGACAGCCGCACTGAGTCATCTGAGCTTCTGTAGTCAACAACATGATGCTCGGCCTCTAGCACACGCTCGCTGCCTTTCCTCGTGCTTTGGCTGCACATGCACGCTCCACACTCGTAAGACGCCGAAGTAGAAAGCTCGCTCTGGAGGCGGGACAACTGATAAACCTACCTGCCGTTCTCACCATCCTTTGATGAACGAACAGTGGAAACAACCTAACAGCAACTATATAGTTATCCAGAAATTAGGAATGTACAAAAAGGGGAAGGTTCGTACACATTCGCTCCTATATACATTATTAGCAAACAGTTTCCGTGTAATAAAACAAAGAAAAACAAAACAAAACATTGCCAGTTATGTTACCATTTCCGGTCCGTACAGGCTATGATGAACCAGTGACAAATGCCCCCAGCGCGCGTACACGATTGGCTCTCACTTTCGCCTCCAACCCTCCTACAACGCTTAGAACAACAACACAGACTATGCAGGTAGTAAAAAGAGGAATGGGCTAAACACATTTTAGGTGAGCTACAGAACGGGTTCCGAAAGAGGTATAAGATTGGATGACAACTTATTCATCATCACTCAATGTATAGAGGTGGCACAGATGAGGAAAAAACAAACGTCGTGGATAGCGTTTCTAGACATTAAAGGGGCCCTGCATTCATATTTAAGCGTCTACCTTTTTGCGGTTTCCACGTCGCTTGGGGTTTGGGCAAGCCAGTGGGCACGGAGAGAGTAACTAAATATCAGTGCATCATATTTTAACCGGACGACGCGGAAACCTCCTCCACCGACGAGGGCGACCCGCGGTACCGAAAGCGCGCAAAATGTGACGTCTTTGGTCCTGGGCTTACTACTGGTCAGAGCCGCTAAAAGCTTCTTTTTAGTCGAAATGCAAAATATAAGTGGTGCAAACCGTTTCAATTATTTATAAAAGTAGTTTTTGTTCAGTATTTTAGATCAGAAAAGAAACGAATGCAGTTTATAAATTACGGAAACAAGAAATGACTCGTCGACATACCCGCCACCAAGCGGTGGAAAAGGCGGCCCATACTAGAAAGGAGTAGTGGGATCAGGCGCCGACACGGAAAGGTCACGGATGTATGCGGCGGCGCTGCGGTCGTACGGACAGAAGGATCCGACCGGCTCCGAGCGTTCTGAAGGCCTTCGGCAGAAGCTTTGTCTCGCGGTTTGGCCGTTTCGCGGTATGGCAGCGCGAAGTGGCTCCCATTCTGAACTGATCTTTACCCCGTGTTTGCTGTCGTTTGTGGCCAATGAAGTGTCATGCCTAATTAGTGTTTAATCGCACAGCAAATGCAATGAGAGCCGCTCTGGCCGCCCGCTGCATACAGCCTATCCAGAACATGCTTTAGTGGCGCCCTCTCGTGCCGTCGACACGGAGTGCGGCAGCCGTGAGCGCTCGATGAGCTCACTACCCCTCCTCTAGTTCACGGCCACTCCAAGTAACCAAGGACGTCATGAGGGAGGTTATTTTTTGCTTGTTTTTGTAATTTTAATTTGCCTATAACTTTTAAAATAAAGCGAATTTCGAGAAAAGAAAAGTTTCATTAAGTTACTACGTTCAGTGCGCTCAGGTTCGGTGCAAGTTAAAAACCAGTAAAAAAGTCCTTGCAGGGCCCCTTTAAGGGGGTGTACGACAATGTGAGTCGGGAAAAAACTCGGTACAGCTGAGCGAGTATGATTTAGATGCACATTTGATTCAGCTTTTTCAACAGGTATACACAAATAATAAGGTTCTTATAACTTGGGAAGCAGAAATAACAGAACCGGCAGAAATAAAAAAAGGACTCGGTGCAGGGTTGTCCCGTATCGTCTCTGCTTTTTATAATATACTCGAGTAGAATGGAAAAGAAATTAGAAGAGTGCAATTTAGGCTTTGATGTGTCATATATGAAGAGAAAAAAAAAAAAGAAAACAGCAAATCAAGTTATACCAGGAACGTTCTATGCAGACAACATTGTACTGTTAGCAGATAGCCAGGATAGGCTACAGGAGTTGATTAAGATATGTGGAAAGGAAGAAGACTCTCTGGGCTTGAAATTCAGTAGCGACAAGTCGGGAATAATAGTTTGTAACGATGAGAGGGGGGACCCACTTAAAATTCAGAATGTTTTAATAGAACAAGTGGAGGAGTAGAAATATCTTGGAGTATGGGTGAATGAGGGAAAACAATACTTAGAAGAACAAGCAAAAAAAATATGCTAAAGAAAAGAAAAAGGATTGCACTAATTATGAAGCATAGGGCACTATGGAATTACAGTAGATATGAAGTTGTTAGGGGAATATGGAAAGGAGTCAAGGTGCTGGGGTTGTCTTTTGTCAGTGCAGTATTATGCATGAAATGTGAGGTCCGGCAGAGGAGCGTGGACAGACTGGCACTGGGGGCGCATGGGAATACACCAAAGGAAGGAGTGCAGGGAGACATGGACTGGGTATCGTTCGAGGTTAGAGAGGCGATCAGTAAGTTGCAATTCAAACAAAGGATGGACAAATGGAGCTCACAATGGGCGAGAAAGGTATATAAGCATCTATATGGGAAAAGTCTGAACACTAAATGGACAAACCAATCCCAAAAACTGATAATAAAATGCCAACAGTCAAGTGCACTACCTCTCTAGAAAAAAAAAAAAGAAGCGGAGAGAAAAATGTGGGAGGATAGAATGCAGGGAAAATCATCTTTAACTATGTATAGAGGGCGGAAACAGGAAATAAGGAAGGAACATTGGTATGATAATTTACAGTGGAGTTTGTTGTTATTTGGGGCTAGAACAGCAGAATTGAGGACTAGGGCATATAGGACAAAGTATGAGGAAATGGATACGCAGTGTGCCATATGTCAAGGGTAAGAAGAGACAATGGAGCATGTGGTGTTGAGGTGCATAGGGCTTGCTCCCACCCTCCGAGAGGGGGCGACGGATTAAGCCGGAGCGCTGTGGTTTGCAGATGAGAATGGAAGAATGGATGAGAAGTGCATTTTAAGAACGAAGAGGAGATTAGAAGAGTGGTGGGAAGTATCTAGGGAGAATTGAATAGCATACAACTAACACAGCTGGGGACAGGCGGGACAGTGGAAAATTGGGACTCCCTCCTGCGTGGCTCCAGCCCAATGTCTCTACCCTGTCTCCCAGTGGGCCGGTGCTGGGGTGTTGCCGACTAGGTTTGACCAGAGGAAACTTGGCGACTCCTTCGCCGGGGGGAAGAGGCAGGGGGTGATGTTTTTAGTTTTTAGAGCTCAGCTTTTAGGCGCCCGTTTCCGGCTTGAGCGGCGTCGCCCTCACTGTTGCTGGCGGCGTAACTGCACTTTGCATTATGGGGCGTTTTCCCATAATCACGTCACGAGGGTCGCGACGGAGGTCACGACCTTCACAGTGACCTTCACAAGTGGCCTTTACAAGGCCTTCACGAGTGACCTTCGTGATGTCACGAGGGTCACAAGGGGGGAGGGAGGGAGCAGGAGGGGATACCCTCCTCTCCATTCTTTCCCCTCCTCCTCCTCAAGAGCTGCATTCTAATTCGGCATTGTAGGGAATTGTAAACATCTTTAATTTTTTTGTCCAATCCCCCAAAGGTCATCCTGGTGATGTTCAACACTGCCAGATGATAGTCATTAAATTGCAGAGGGGAAGCAAATGGGCTTAGAAGGGCCAGGGGAGGAGTCATAGTTTTGGTTTTTAGTTATTTTATTTGTAGCCTAGAATATACAAGCAAAGAAAAACTTGGTGGAGCCTAATTCTCCTTATATTACTCACAATGTGAAAAGGGAAATTCACACATTATTAAAGAAGAAATTTTAATAGAAAATAAACTTTACCAAGGAACACATTTGTAATTAATTGACAGATGCTGACTGGACATCCTTAGCAGGGCCAGAACGCTGTTGATGCTTACAACTTGCAATGTTGTAATGGTATTCATAATGTGACAAAGTTAAATTTCACATAATGGAGGAGCAGCACGATAAGACAACGGACGAAGACCATTAACTGACAGGACACGGCACTGTGTCCTGTCAGTTCCTGTTCGTTGTCTTTTGACACTGTGTTACCATTATGTTATCGTACCAACTCGCCCAACTTTCCATCCTTTTAAGCTGAATTTCACGTTGATATTATTTTATGATGAGTAGTATGGTTCTACTTATGGGATTACAAATTCGGCAAGATCCTCAAATCTTAATTTGATGCAAAGCATATTAGAGAAATTGAGGGTTCCCCCTTAGTCATGAGCAGAGTGCACTGCAGGTAGAGAATAAATGACCACCTTTTTATTCAAGGCAGTTCACACCAAGGTTGGCCCTACAAACCAGTGAGGCTATTACACTGTGTCAGTACACATTCTTGAGGTCCAGACTCTTACAGGTCACATATTCATTCTCAAAGACTGACATTTATCAGCACATTCTGCCACTTTTCTTATTTTCTTCTTTTTTTTGCATATATCAGCAGCACCAGGACGTCAGATAACAAAGATAATTCATGGGTATGCAGAGAAGCAAACTCTGCAGCTGGTAATTAAGTGATGCATACCTAATTTTCCTTTTGATGATATTGCCTGCTCAAAGCTTATTTCTAGTTATTCAGTCAATTGTATAGAACAAAGTACCTGCTCCATTACTGTAGTGCTCCATAACTTCAAACTGCACTGGAATGTCTGCCCATTTCCTTGCCGTTTTCATAAATAAAATAACAGAATAATTAATCTTCCACTAAAAAGCGCTTGACATCTTGCAGTTTTTAAAGTGAAATCCTACTGTATATTGCTTCTCTTTCAAATGTTTGGTGCAGTCTGTTTTTGACTGACTTCTGATATAGTGAAGATATGGTTTTAAGCTTGTTGGTCAGCTGAGCTCATTATTTGACAATCAACTAATGAAAAAAAAAATAATGGCTTGGTTTTTTCAGACAACTTACAGATCCAAATTTGACGAGGCACAAGAAAACTGCTGGCTGGTGTGTGTCCCACATGCAGACTCTTTGAAAGGCATAAAAATCACAAGCAAATTTGTTGGTATGTCAACTTTGTTTTACTGCTTTAATTAAGTGACTATGTGAGATTGGAGTATGTGTATGACATTTAGCCATTTTATGCGATTCCATGATGGCACGTGCAGCGTAGGAGAGAATTGCTTACTTACACGTGCCTGCAAAGTGTAGTTGTACCTTTTCTAACTAGCACACTAATCTTGCGTTTTCTGTTGTTGTTGTGCTAGATACTCATATCCTGAGACCATCTCCATTTTTTAAAAGGTGAGCACTCCATTAATATGTGCATGGTTTCAGTGCCCCATGCATATTGGTAGGTTGGAATGATCCCAACTTGTTGCTCTGATGAGTAAATGTTCCATGCATTCTCACTTTGCAGTCAGTACACATGTGGGGGTTACGATCTCAAAAAAAGTTTGGAGTTTGATGGAAGTCACATCAGAGCGGTGTCAGGTGAGTTGTGAATTCATGCCAGTTTTGGTTTCAAGGTATGTACTAGGGATGCCAAGAGCACTGTCATAGCTAGATCTGTATTTATCATTCACATAAAAATTCGGGGCTTATAACATCCAGTGTTTTTAGCTTTTTGCCGCTCGCTGCTCTGGTATGTGTTAAAGTGACAGCAGCATATTATAATTGTTTCTAATGTATGAAATGCATTCTAATGAAACTAAAACTTCAGATATTTTTCCTCCTTACATTTGCCAGCCATTCAATGATTAGCATGCCAACCAATAGCGCACATCAGTGTGCTTTCGAGGTATAGCTGTGCCATATGCGCTGCTCTGATTCTGTGTCATCAGCTCTTACCATGGCGCAGAAGAGAATGCAGGACGCTTTTTCGAACTTCGCACAAAAGGAGGCTCGGGGAGCGAAACGTGAATGCCTAGAAAGAGCCTCACAGTGAACCACAGCCAAGGCCCGTGTTGCGGAATGCTAGTAGGATTAAAGAGTTAAACAAATCAGACACAATTAAAAAATACTTCTATAATCCAGTTGCATTGGGAGTCTTAACAGAAATGTAGAAAATCTGCAGAACGATGGCATTTCATCCATTATCAAACTTTATGTGAAAGTAACTGGCAATCTTTTTTTAATTCTATGGGCAACATTTTATTGTCCGGCAAAAAAATTGGGTGCTTGACAACGTGAAAATAATAATGTGTGAGCACGCTGTAAGCACTTGCTTAGCAGCAGGGGACAAAAGTGGGGCACGGCAAATTTTGTAAACTAGATAATGAATTAGTAGGACTGGCTGCATTCTATGAGAAGAAATGTGCTGCCATTATACTTTGGCTAAGTTTGATTGCAGTTGTACAGGGTGGTTACAGTAATCTTTGTTGATGACAGTGTATTAGCAACTGTTGTGTTTGTGGATTGACGGCCTCCCTGACCTCTTTGGTGTTTAGGCTTTCCCACGGAGGTTGAAGCAAAGGTCATAGGAGAGGAACTCAGTTATAACAAGGTAACTGATTGGAGCATCATTCTAATGTACTTATACAGTGTGTTGTTGCAAGTACCATTGTTCTTTTTTTCAGGACTTCAAGCCCTACAGGTTGCTCACAATAAGCAGGCCCTTGGAAGGTGATCGACCAGGGTCTCCTCAGGTCGGCAACTTTTTTTTGTTAGTAAAAGGCTTTAAATCATATTACTAAAATATGATATGGCATTTTTTGGGTATCTGGCCTCATATTTTGCAAGGATGAGTTCAAGTTTAGTGTCTGTCTTTTGTCACAGGTGAAGAACGAGCCCCTGGCTTCAGTTGATGCTGAGACATGTCTGTCACACAAAGAGTAAGTTTTTGCCCTTCGTGTACAGTGCCAAGCCCCTATTGTGCGGCGGTGTGCTTTATTATGTTTTCACCAAGTTACACGAATTAAACTGCAACTTGTCGCACTCTTTTAAACATTCGCACAGTTCAGATTTACGTGCAGTTGGTAGACTCTGGCGCCGACTCGGGTAGGACAGTTTTAAATTTAGTGGAGAGTATTATTTCAGCCACTATAGACCGTTCCACTAGGAAGAACGGAGAGCGAAAAAATTCCCTCCCCTCCCACCCAACGGCTGTAACTGACATCCTGCTGACGTTCAAACTCGGTTTAAAATCGCGTCATCTTGGAAACTTCAAGCGCAGATGCGCAGATTTTCATATCCAAGTTATCGTGTAATGCTGTTCTCGATAAAAAGACTAACCGGGTCCAATTGCGCTGTTATTTGCGTGCAAATAAAAAAAGAAAAATGGGAAAGGTGTGTCAGAGTGGCCGGTCTCTCCGTGAAAAGTAAATCCGGTTGCTGTAGCTTTTTTACTATAAAAAAGTTTGTACTGGTGTAGGCCTTTAGCGACAATGAGTGGAAGTCTGGAATAATAAATAAAAACGTGCTCTCCTGACGCAATAGACGCAGTGGTTGAGGGTAGTACTGCCGGCTGACTCCACTGCTATTGAAGTAACGGAACAAAGATACGCTAGTTGATCATTTACCGAAATAAAACAACAGAGTGCTATAGGCTGATTTTGGAGTAGCCATGAATATTCTAAGAACGCGAAACACTTCACAACGGCAGCCACGAGTGAGAGTTCGATGTTTGGTACAGCCCGCCGGTACAGCCCAAAGATGGAGAACGGCAACCTCCCGGTTTGTCGTCTGCTAGCGGAGTCGGACGTGTGCCCTCTCTCGTTTTACCCCGCCGAACCTGCTGAACTTCCCAAATGTGTGGAGAGAGCGCTGCGGTCGAACAAAATGGCACCGCCGTGAGAGCGCTAAAGGGAATGGTCTATAGGAAGGTGGCGAGTGCAAATTGTGGTGCTCTACATTATGTTCGCCTCATGAGCAGGGCAAGAGCTGGCGTAGCTACTTCTATACTTTTGTTTTTGTCGTCTGCTAGGGTACTTTCATAGACAACTATCATGGCATTTGTTTAATAAATTTGAGACTACATGACACGCTCTTATTTGTTTACATTCATGGTGGCTGCGACGGTACATTGCATGGACAATCACAGACGTTGAGCGCTAATGTTTGCCATTCTAGTTTTTTTCTCTCAAGACCATGGTAGTAGCCAGTTTTGATTGTAGTTAGGAGTTTGGGCTACCTCTGTTGTACTCTATGTAAATTAATTACCTTCATTCTATTTATTAGCTGTATAGTGCAAGTAGTTATTCTACTGTAGTACCTTACAAATATATGTCTGTGACATTTGTATAATACTTATGCATCTGTGGCATCTTGCACTATAGTTCTTGTACATGAAACTGAGTTTGTCGGTGAGGTTCTTGGGAAATTTTAAAAGCAGGCGTCTTTCTCCTTGCAGGTGCCTGACATTTCTCCAAAGCTTTCCGCAGTATGCACCAGTCCTCAAAAAGCTGGACAAGAAGCTAGAAGACTTCTGCGTCAACTACATGATATTGCCCGAGTATCTTCACGATACGGCTCAGAAGCTCAATGACATTGTATCATGGGCTGGTCAGGTCAGTCTTCAAATGCCTACACACTGGGCCTGTGGTTCTCAGAACAGCGGGCGATTCGAGAGATTGGAATCACTGTTTAGTGGCGCCTGTTTTCATTGCATCCTAGTATTTTCAGATCTGAAAGTTAACAATATGTTTTGTGCAACCTGCTTTCACTGAATGAAAGCTATTTGAACGTCCAAAAGTCTGCCAAGATGGTTTGTTGTGGATTATCGTGCAATATTGAGCAAGCGCCTTCCAAAGAATTGGAGATAATCACGAAAAAATTGAAGATGGATGCTTGCTAGGTTTGAGAGTGAAAAAATGGAAGGGGCACATGGTAGGGAGGGCCCTTGCTTGGTCAGATGGAAAGGTATAAGCAGTATAGAGGCCGGCAGAACCCCCAGTCTTTAAAGCACCCACGTCAATCGTGTTAAGCCTGTGCTTTTGTGTCAAGTTTCACCACTTTGCACCGGTTTGCACTTGTAAAGCTTCTCCACTTTGCACCAGTGTGCTCGGAGAAGCAGCTGATGTGGAGCAGCATATTGGTTAACTCAATGGGCTCAGAAGTCTGGTGGGCCCACTGAGCTTGATATGTCCTTTGCTTATGTTTCAAGAGTAGGGGGCGGGCGCTTATGTGTAAATAATGCTCACAAATTAAAAAAATGGCAAATTTACAGAAAAAAAAATGTGGTACATGGCTTGTGAATTTATTGAAAGCAAAATACCTTGTGGCCCTTTTTGAAAGTGCTTGTAAATAGGAGTCAGTATTTGTTTTTTCAAGATTCTAGTGGAAGCCCGTTTTACCATGTACTTCAGGAAAAGTGCATTTATAGTAGGCAGTCACACAAATCTGATTACTGCAGTGAGATGCCAGCTTGTCAGCAATGTTTGAGAAGTTTTGAGGAATCGTGTGAAGAAAATATAGTTTAGGGGAAATGTTTGTAGACAAGAAAATTGGGACATGATATGCAGACTCTATTTTTCTCTACTCCTTTTAGGCTATTGCAAGACTTCAGTCACCACCGTTCGGCAGTCAAGATCCTGCGCTGCAAAAAATTATGTTGACCTTAGAAAGGTTTGTTGCCCAAGACCATTCAAATGTTTTTAATTGAAACTGCGCTTGTTGCCAATTCTCAAGACTGACGCACATAGTACAGCACAAAGCAGACACAGTATTTCGGTTTTGTCCTGTCTTAATTTTGAGATGTTAGCAATGCATCTTTGCGAACTTGGTCATTTGCAGCATTTTTATGACCTCTGCAGCATGCAAACGTTATGCTTGGCGTAATATTTGCGCTGTGACAGAGCGCAGATTACTTTTTCTCAGGTAAACACCTTCTAGGTCTCATCATTCGTATGGCTGCTTTTGTAGATTGCAAGAGTTGGCTGTTTGCGTGCTCCGTAAGAAGTAAATGCCTATGACAGCTCGCTCGCCTTATTACTCGTACAGCCTGTTTGAGTAAATGCTTTAGATTGCCCAGACTGTTTTCTACACCACCTGCAGTCTCACTTCAAACGTCTGTCTGTCCCCTTCTTTGGCTGCAGCTACACCCTGGGCGTTGTTCAGAAGCGGGTGTTTGGAGCCGTGAAGCAGTTTTGCCTGGAGGAGGACTCTGCCCTGGAGTGCAAGCTAAAACAGCTTCACCGGGCAGGCTTCAGCCCCGATCAGCTCGGGGTCAGGGATGCCTTCTGCTGTCCCGTGCCGAGAGCGGTATGTAGGCCTCTTTTCAACCCCTCACTGGAACCTCGACTCTTCATTGCACTTCATTGTGGCCGACGACACGCGGATTCACTTTCGGTATTTATCTATGGATGACGAGCAAGTTTTCCTGTTTTTCCTACAGTGGATAAACAGTGACGTAAACCACGCCGGGCTGGGATTCGAGGGTTGCTCTGGACAGGGGCTGGCGGCTGTGGTGCTGCAGCGGTGTTGTATGCTTGTTGTAACAATGGCTGTCTTTTTCTTTTATTTTCTGGGGCTGTCTGTGTCTTTACGGACGAGGACTTGGCATTGGAGGAAGGGGAGGGGAAATACCTCAAAGGATACATGTCTTGGCCAACTAACAACTACTCGAGGGTCTACAATAAACAAGGGATTTACAGTCGAAGTGTTGTTTACCCTCTAAAGAGAATGTCATCTGTGGGGGTGGAGCTTGATGGCACACGTGATCAATCCCTCTTACTTTTATTGTGCTTTCCTCTCATTTGCAGAGACGCGGTTTGGTCGGGTCACCGTATTGAAAAGGGTTGGCATATTTGCTGATGTGGGCATATAATTGGCTAATATTAATTAAAAATGTTAGCTGGCTTTGTAGGAACAAAAGAAAAGTAAAAGCAGGAAAGCCTTTATTTACATGATCAGTAAAATAAACTTTTTTAGACTCACCTGGTACAAGAAACCAGCAAATGATGATCCACCAAATAGCTGGCGTTTGCTATACCCATATGAAAAGGAATGACCTTTTTTCTCATCGAAAATGTGTAGTTACACTCCTCTGTTCCGTATAATGTTGAGGTGTGTTTTGGTCAGGCCTCTTTAGGAGCGTGGTTTAACGGAGAGATTGCTTGTTCAAGGTTGTGGAGCTGGCATCTCTGGACTCCAAGTTGACCCCACTGGAGAAACTCTGGTGTTTGAAGACCACATTGGTGAGTTGGGGTGACCAACCTGAGAGCAGGGTACCAAGTTATCTACCCATTTAATGAATTCTAAGAAACTGATGCTCGCCATTTATGTAATGCAGCAGTCACATCCAATTTTTCACCATTGGATGGTGGTTACAGGCTGATTGGTGTTAGTTAAAACTTGGGTGCTGGTAATACACAATGCGCGATCTTCGTCCTAAACATCTGCCAAGTGGGACTCTCGCAACTTCCTCGGTTGAGCTCTTGGGTCTACTGGAAGTTCTGATTGGTATAGTAGGTGCAAAACTGTGGTTAATCGCTGAAAAGAAAGTACTTAAGCAATACTGCAATTAGGGATAGCTAGATCTACACTTTTTATTTTGAAGCTCTCTGGGGCAGTATAAGTTCGGGAGAAATTTCTCGATACATATTAGGGGCTAGCCATGTCCATCCATCCGTCCGGCGTCCAGTGCTCGTAAGCTCACGTGCTCAGGTAAAAAAAAAAAAAGAATATGTTAGCGCAGTCGACAGGATTTGAACCTGTGCGGGGAGACCCCAATAGATTTCTAGTCCATCGCCTTAACCACTCGGCCACGACTGCGGGACGAGTAGGGGGCTCTGAGATGTGGTAGTAACTGGGGATGTCATGGATGAAACGTTGCATGTAGCCGCTTAACGTCTATACAGGAGAGGGCACTGCGGTCAAATGCGTATATAATCGCATTAAACTTTGCATGCATTGGCTCAACGTTTATAGACGAGAGGGCGCTGCGATCAAATGCTCAAATGCGTATATAACCATATCCCATACCACACATTCTCTTTCTGACGTGGATGAAAACGAACGAAAGGCTCGGCATGCTACGGCTCAGCGTCTACGCAGACAGCACCACCAGGGCTTCGCCCCAATCAACATCATTCACCACGTGGAGATGGGGTCAATTTTTTCAGGGGACCGCAATAAAAAATTGCACTATCCTGGATAACATAACCACCGATACTGTTGCGACCGCTTATAACTAAGGTTCCGTGCTTTCGGAGTTTATTTCTCGCGAAATTGGGAGGGTGTTTTTGTGAGTTTATTTTTCGCTGGGGATTCGGGGTTTGTCGGAGTTTATGTTTGTTAGATTTCCAATTCTTTGAAATTCAGAGTTTATTTTACTACGTAAAATTTAAAAATTTGAAAACAAAGTAAACAAGGTTTAAGTACCATGACCCGTTGTCCTAAAGGAACCTCGACGTGCTGAAAAGCAAACCCCTTTTTGTCAGTAGTTCCAAAATTCAAAGGAAACTGAAGTGGAACCTCCTCAGGAGCACTGACCTTGCGCTCTTGTAAAGTTTAGTAGTAAAACTCCGTCTTTTTTGCTGTTTATTTGTCGTTGTGACTTCGAAATTCAGAGATTTTTCGGATAAGTCCGAATTGACGGAAAATTTAGCGGCGAGTGTTTTTTGGATTTTTTCGGATTTATTCTAAAACACGGAACCCTATTTATAACTAAGTCGGTTATAACGAAATAGCGGCTATAGCAAAGCGGTCATGATTTCCCATTGTCGTTTTCACTTTTTCAATGTGTTTGTGTCTGTTCTTAGAGAAGGAAATTACTGGCTCCTGCAAATATAGCAAAGAGAAATTTTCCGATAATTTAAAAAATAATCTAATTCGGGAAGTTTATGGAGTCACGGGCCGCCACACTTTGCTGCCGCGGCCGAGCGGCCACCCAGAACGAGCCGCAGACGCGCTGCAAAGGCTGCCGACGGCAGCCTCCGAATTGTCGGTCGCTCCCCGCTCCTTATCTTGGAAGCAGTTTTTCCGCATCTCGCATTTCCGCATCGGCGTGCCGATGGGGACATTCGGAACGCTAGCAACAACATACCTATGACGTACCGACGGAGACGACGGAAAGAACCTAGATTTGAGAGAGGGAGCGACTCCAATTTAAAGGCGGATGCCTCCCGGGCAGATGGGCTGAAGTGCACCTGCATTTGGTCATCTCGTGGCCAGTGTGGCGAGGGAACCGGGCGGAGAGGCGGACACGTTTGCGGACGGTGAATGCTTTTGACTGCTTGCAGGCTGCGGCTCGTTTTGCAAACGCGGCCCACAAACCTCGTGACCACGATCGAGTGGTTGCCCCCTTTCTTAAATCTAGGCTCTCTATACCAACGAAACACGAACTTGAGCACAAACTCGGTGCCATGCGCGCTTTGTCTACTTCGTATTTCGTGCCTGCGTCGCTGGTCGGTGTGGTCACTCTGCGCGAAAGTCTTGCTTTGCACAAGCACTGATTCGGCAACTCATCGCCACTCAACGATGGCGAGTCCCGGCACCGCTGGCACCTCGACGGGGAAGGCAAAGGCCTTGAAACAAAAGTGTGCCGCCATTCTCGACAAAGTGTGCATCGATGTAACGAATGCCGTCCACCGCTAGCGTCCTCCGCGGTGGCTGTCGATGGGGCTCTGGACGCGGTTTATACGTAGCTCACAAGGTTTTCTTTCGATCGGGGCTTCTCGCAGTTGGCGAGAAGCAGCTCCGATCTAGCAGAGAGTGCGTGTGGGGAAGCCTCTGACCGCCTTCCGCAGGCACGATAAACGTGTGCCCGTGACGACTCGCTTGCATAAATTTAGATCGTGAAAGTCTGTAGATAGAATATATGAAGAAGCGGATATAGCGAAGTGATTTCAGATTCCTGTCGACTTCGTTAGAATCGAGTCTCAACAGTAATGCTTTTGGGGAGACTCTAGACTTATACTTATTCAAAATATAGGTCTGTGTTTTTGGACGAATTATTACTTACAATTAGGGGTCGATCTATGATTGTGACTAAAGAATATCGACATATAAGGAGAAGCAAAATTTCTGAGCCCATTGAGCTAGCCCAGGTGCTTCCCTCTGTCAGGTGTTTTTATCTGAACCTAGAAATTTTATGCTTATCTCCATGGTTGTGCTTGAGGAGCAGCGTTCGTGATTGTAACAGCTGGGAAAATGTATTAGCCAAGAACTTATCAACAAGGATCTACTGTATTGAGCTGGAGGATTACATTTGCACAGATCAACTGGGACATTCCTGAGCGTCAATCAAGTGGCTTTGTTTTTCATATTCATTAACATACAGAAATGCTTTTGGTTTTCTGTAAGCCTATTTTTGTCAAATCATGTCCTCATTTTTTTTCTTTTTACTTTGTATTTTTGTTTTAATGAGTGGCATATTATTTTCTCATTACAGAAAGTTATGTCTGAGGAAATCTATGAATCGACTCCTTATAACACTGCCCGGTTGAAAAACCCTCATGGTAAGACAGATGTTTTTATTGTTTATACCTACCGTAATATCTCGAGAGATACTCCACCCCGAAAGATAACCCGCCCCCTATTTTTGGCTCGATTTACTATTTTTTTTTTAAACACCAAAGGATAGCCCATTTTTAGTAATCATACATAGTGTTCTGATCTATGATGGCTTTGGCATAGGCGCTGCTAGTTAGCTGTGATAGAATATAGGCGAACATTGCTGACTGGGAAGTATAGTCGTCTTTGATTTATTGCCCCTTGTCGCGATAACAAGTTTGGCAGAGACACACGGCCAAGAAATAGCATTTTTTTACAACTTTTCTCGATTGCACATCGAAATTTAGCCCACTCCTTATTTTCACTCAATTTGCTCTCGATTTTCGGTGGGCTGTCTCTTGGGATATTACGGTACATCACCCTCTTCATTCGTTGAATTCTTTTGCTTCCACACTTGGAAGATAAAACTCAACTCCACTTACACACCCCACTTTTTAGAGCCCATGCTTTCCCCCACATCAAACCTAAAACTCCCAAGGAATTGTCTGGCATCGCTGGAGAAGGCCTCTGGAGACGGTTAAGGGGAACACTGGTCTTGGAGCTTTTCTCTTATTTTATGACCAAACCCAATGAAACTGCACAAGTTTGTACAGCTTTTTGTGCTGATTTCATATATCTGGTCATTTTCTCAGTCAGTAGAATTGTCCTCAAGAAAATTAAAACTTGTCTGCCTTTGTTTGGAAAAACGATGAGAAAAAAACTACTCAACAGAATATTCTTTTAACACATGACTATACCCGTTTTCACCTCAAGAAAACAGGAAGTTTTACGCAATATTCTTACGCAGCGCAAGTAGTTCTTACGAGATTTGGTTGTCGGAGGAAAAAGCGATGCTTTTGGCGTTTGCAATATGTACGTCTTGATAAGATAACATATATCTAATCTAAAATTCACCTACATATATCTTAATTATCAACGTAAGGGGAAAATTAGTAATGCTACGCGAGGAGCCGGACCTCTTTTACTATGCTTCTTGAGGTGAAAACGGGTATAGATACTACAAAGTGTAGAGAATACAATGTTGGAAGCACTTTTAAGATAAACTCATTATTAGTGATTTTACCACACATTGAAGATCTGTGCTCAATGCATGGCTAACAAGTAATATAGCAAAAGATTGAATAGAAAATTTGTCTAGACTTATATGAAAAAATCTGCTCTCAACATTGTATGCTTCACACATTCAGCTCCACATTTCAGGAACGGTTATATTTCTATCTGCTCTAGATGCTAAGATATCCCTCCTGCAAATTTCCAACGAGTCCGAAAATTGTGTTTTGTGAAAACAATGTTTCAGAATCAACTTCAATGCACATTCAGACCGCATAGATATTATCAATTGATTTATAGCTAAAATATTCATTCACGAAATTATAACCCTGGTAGATTCAGAAGAACAACAGCCATCGCCATTTTCAAAGAATGCAGTTTTAGGAAGTTTTTGGCTCCAAAGACCCATGTCCTTCCTTAAAGGGGCCCTGCAAGGACTTTAGGGGCGAAGCTCCTTAGGGGCTAGCCATGTCCGTCCGTCCGTCTGTCTGGCGTCCAGGGCTCGTGCTCCTGCTCGTAAGCTCACGTGCTCGTGTAAGAAAAAAAAAAAAAAGAAAATGATGGAAAAAAATTGATATGTTTGTGCAGTCGACAGGATTCGAACCTGTGCAGGGAGACTGCAATGGATTTCTAGTCCATTGCCTTAACCACTCGCCCACGACCGCGGGACGAGTAGGGGGCTCTGAGATGTGGTAGTAACTCAAGAGCTAGGGATGTCATGGATGAAACGTTGCATGTAGCCGCTCAACGTCTATACAGGAGAGGGCGCTGCGGTCAAATGCGTATATAATCACGTTAAACTTTGCATGCATTGGCTCAACGTTTATAGACGAGAGGGCGCTGCGGTCGAATGCTCAAATGCGTATATAACTACGTTCCATACCACACATTCTCTTTCTGACATGGATGAAAACGAACGAAAGGCTCGGCATGCTGCGGCTCATCGTCTACGCAGACAAGCACCACGAGAGCTTCGCCCCAATCAACATCATTCACCACGTGGAGATGCGGTCAATTTTTTACTGGTTTTTAATTTGCACTGAACCTGAGCGCACTGAACGTAGTAACTTGATGCAACGTTTCTTTTTCGAATTTCGCTTTAGTTTAAAAGTTATAGGCAAATTAAAATTACAAAAACAAGCAAAAAATAACCTCCTTTATGACGTCCTTGGTTGCTTGAGTGGCTGTGAACTAGAGGAGGGGTAGCTGCAGCGCACTGTGTGTCACAGCTGCCGCACTCTGTGTCGACGGCTCGAGAGGGCGCCACTAAAGCATGTTCTGGCTAGGCTGTATGAAGCGGACAGACAAGGCGGCTTGCATTGCATTTGCTGCGTGATTAAACACTAATTCGGCATGACACTTCATTGGCCACAAACGACAGCAAACGCGAGGTAAAGATAAGTTCAGAACGGGAACCACTTTGCGCTGCCATACCGCCTAACGGCCAAATCGCAAGTCAAACCTGCGCCGAAGGCCTTCGGAACGCTCGGAACCGGTCGGATCGCCGAGATGGTATACGACCACAACGCCGCCGCGTACATCCGGGACCTTTCTACGCTCACCGCTCTTCGGTGCCTGATCCCACTAACCCTTTCTAGTATGCGCCGCCTTTTCTACTGCTTGGTGGCGGGTTTGTCGACAAGTCATTTCTTGTTTCCGTTGTTTATAAACTGCATTTGTTTCTTTTCTGATCTAAAATACTGAACAAAAACTACTTTCATAAATAATTGAAACGGTTCGCGCCACTTATATTTTGTATTTCAGCTAAAAAAAAAGCTTTTAGCGGCTCTCACCAGTAGTAAGGCCAAAACCAAAGACGTCACATATCAGCGCGCTTTCGGCACCGCGGTCGCCCCCGTAGGTGGAGGAGGTTTCTGCGTTGTCCGGTTAAGATTTGACGCACTGATATTTAGTTACTTTCTCCGTGCCCGCTGGCTTGCCCAAACCCCAAAAGACGTGGAAACCGCAGAAAAGGTAGACGCTTAAATATGATTGCAGTGCCCCTTTAAGACTGCAGGATTCCACAGATCTGGCTTATATGTAGGATTCCGTGTTTTCGGAGTTTATTTTTTTTAAATTCAGAGGGTATTTTTCAAGGTTTATTTTTTTCCTAGTTTCAAATTTTTCAGTTTAGTTTTGGTTGATTTTAAATTTTCGGAAATTCTGAGTTTAATTTTGCCATGTTCCCGATCGTTCAATACTCGAAACAAAAAGAAAAATATCCGGACATAAAAGTGCACTTCATGAGAACTCTCTTGTATCAAATGATATTTCTCCAGTTGGATTTCGTGTTGGTCCCCTTGCCATTGGTATAACTGTCCCACGATAAAACTTTAAAAAAAACAAAAAAACTTGCTTCAATTGATGTTGATACTTTAGAATCTGTAAACCCCTGGACGTAGTCGCTGGGAAGCTGGTTTCCTTTCCTTCCTATTCCCACCACTCCATCTGCTGCACGGAATGAAGTGTTTGATTTCAGCTGTCCAAGGAAATGTATGAGTTCGTAGCTTTCAGTCTCATAAAACAGAACCCCTCCGAGTGCCATCGAAACCAATCAGTGCCTTCTGAGTGTCACGTGACCCCAGGGCGCAGCGCCGTGCGTGTAGTCCCCGCTCATGAGTGTTGATTGCCTGAGGTGACTAGTAGCGTTCAGTAGCGGTCCATCGCTAAGATGAAAGCGAAGTATGCAGAGACTAAAGTCTAAGGAAATGAGCGGAAATCCGCTAGCTTGCTTGTAACCCTAACTCACTTGAATGTAAAACATATAACTACAGAAAACAAGCATCAGAAGAAAGCCCAAGTAAAAAGGACTTACACGAACAATGCAGTATAAAAAACGCTGCGTAGAGCAAAGACGCAAGCGGAGAAGGAGAAGTGAATTTAGCTTGCTTGTTTATTGCCAGAATCTAAACCCACGTCCCGCATATCAAAGGAGTGTGCGCGAATGAACGTGGAAGGCAGCAGGGTTGACCACCTGCTAAACAACGCTCCTCAAAGCTATAAGAAAACAATAACTGATAATCTTTCGGCGGTGCGCTAGTCAGCGAGTTATGAGTCGCACCAGCTTTCAAATCTCAGTCTGTACGCGCGTGCATTCTTCATGCCGTCAAAAAAAAAAGCAACACAAGAAGGACGATGAGGAGTCATAGAGGATCCGTGCATGGCGGTTTCTTTGCCGCTCCCTCAGTTTCTTTTCATTGGTGCCTGGTTTCTTATTTCGCTCTCGTGTAAGGCCAGTGAAGCCCGTCTACGCGGTCCGTGAGAAAGCGCCAGCGCCCTGCACCCCGTGCTCTTTGCTTTGACGCTTATTTTTGTACTGCATTTTTTTGTGTATAAGTCTGTTTGTTAGGGCTCCACGAAGCTAACAATTCCCGCTCATTTTATTTCTAAAAAAAAAAACAAGAAAAAAAAACGAGCCCATTTTATTCCCATTTTATTCGAGTAAAGGCATCTAATTCCATTCCCATTCCATTCCCCTCAACGTTGCCACCATTCCATTCCCATTCGATTCCGGGGTCACGAAAATGCGCAATGATTCCGGAATCATTTAACTCCGGAGTGCAGCTCCATAACACTGGTATACTCCCTCTTGTCAGTGATCAGAGATTTGAAAGGAAACGTTGAGTGGCCTCTACTCAGGATCACCGAGTGGCCCTGTGCTCAACCTATTTGTAGATTCCTTTTTTTTACACATCGTGAGCTCGAAATTTGCAAGTTAATTGGATAAATACAACAAAAATATGACCGGCGCGTGTTTTTCGTTTTTTTTTATTTATCCGAAAACACGAAACCATACTTATAGTATATGTTATTAGGCCAGTAAATTGAATTACGGTGCTTCGAGAGCATATTTTAATTCTTCTCTATACTGTCTGTTCAGTGACAGGGTAAGGTTAAAACATAGTTGCCACACGCAATAAAATTTCCTTGCGTGATCTCTTCGTTGCCATTATTGACTCTGGAAGTTTTTGGGTTGTAATAGTAGAAATGATGCGGTGTTCATCCTCCGAAGGACGTCACTTGCCAGACTCGCCAGCACAGTGAGTCCTAACTATGCCTCCAGGGCAATCCATGCAGAGCAGCTGCATCTGACCTCTGACGACCTGATCCCGATCCTGGTGTGCCTGATTGTCAAGTGTAAACTGCCACATCTCGAGAGCAACTTGTACTACATCCAGAACTTCAGCTGGCACCTCCCCGACAAGGACATGCTTGGGTAACGCCTCTTCCTTCTGGACCTCATAACCAGACGGTACTCGTCGCAAGTAGAATCAAATTACTTGTAATCAATTGCTTTTTGGAGTAATTTTTCTAATCGTTCGAATACATTTATTAGAAAGTAATTGCGAGAGTAATCATACTACTTCTGGAAGTGCTAAAAATTGCTCGTAACCGTTGCCATTTTTCCCTCCCCTTCCCAATGGTGCTCTTTGTTTGTACAAGTTTCCTCCGAGAAATCCTCGAACCAAGTCTCGGACAGAAGGATGGCTTACCAAAATTGCTGGATTAAGAAGAGTTTATGTAGTTTGGTAATTCTGATACAATAATGGACAGTACGATAGACCAGTTTTCAAACGGGCAGACAAATCTGTCGTTTTGAAAATCTGAAGTAATCGGAAAAGTAACGGTTACTTTCTGAAGTAACGACCAAGTACTTCTCAAGTAATCAGGTAATCTCATTGAACACTTTTTAACTGAGAGTCATTGTAATTGTAATCAATTACCTTTTGCAAGTAACGTGTAAAGACACAGAACATGTGAGTGGCACAGTGTGACGAAACAAGGTGACCTCGCTTGTCAAGAAAGCTGGGGCATGCGACTGATGCCTTTTTAACTTGAAATTTAATTATTTATCTTGTCTTACTGCCTTCAGAACCAGAGATTCCCAGAAATGTTTTTTTTTGGGGAGGCACAATTGTAGCCCAGTGAGGCTAACATTTGCAGTTTGTTGAACATTGCACAGAGTGTTTTTCTTTTAGGCTACAGATCTGTTTTACAAAAGCCGTGAAAGCAACACTAATGCTATCTGCGCAGGTGAGTCACATGGCCAGGGGGACATAATATAGGGGGCTAATTGGCACGGTAAGCTGAATAATTAACTAAAATTTGGTAATTAACTTTTCAATTAGCGAAAATGAACATTTGGTTTCAATTAAAAACTTGCTAAGCATCATTGAAAACCGCTCCTGCAACAGGCACAAGGCTGGTCGTTACAAAACACAGATGATGAAAAAACCGCCTGAGTGCGGTATCGCACTCAGTTGCCTCGTGCGTGCTGCACTAGTGATAACTTTAGCGCTCTGCTGTGCTTTCACGTGCCCCAAGTCTTTCTGAAATTGATTGATTTAGTGGTTTTCTGTGACGCTCAGCAAGTTTCTAATTGGAACTATGTGTTTATTCTCGCAAATTAACAAGTTAATTAACATATTTGAGTAATTAGCCGACTGTATCGTGATGATTAGCCGTCCATATTATGTCCCCCTGGCTTATAACTCATCAGTGTAGTTCAGTGCATTAGTGTGGCTTTCACGGTTTCAAAACATGTGTAAAGCTTAAAAAAAAACACCTTGTATAGCTGAATACGGAGGTTGTAAACAGTTTTAGAAGGGTTTTAACGTTAAATCTCCCCTCGGTTTTGGGGAATATGGATGGATCACAAAACAGTCAGTCATTATCTATTGATTGTTTCGATGATTGGGTACGTCAACATCCAAATGTCAAGACCAGGGCGGTTCGAATGTGTATCCGATGAGTGGATGTGCATCTCAGCACTATAGCACTGCAATATCTAATCATACAGCTGCTCTGATCTGTTGATCATTACTTTAATAAAAAAAATGTATTGTGAATTAAGCCTTATACATTTTCGCAGCTACACGTGGTGACTTTCCAAGCAGCAAAGGAGTTCATCAAGTCGCAAGATACTTCATGCTTGAAGCCTTCCAGCACAAACATGAAAGGAGAGGTAAGAGCAAAAGCCACAGCTGGACCTATTGAAGAGCTGTGGATGTATGCCAGAACCTGTGCCGTAGGCAGTAATATTTTTTTTTTTGGGGGGGGAGGGGAGGGAGGGAGGGAGGGGAGGGGAGGGAGGGAGGGAGGGGAGGGGGCGAGGCGAGGGGGCGAGGCGGGCGAGGCGGGCGGGGGGGGGGGGGCTTCGCCACTGGCCACAGCCAAGTGTAACATTCACAACAGCTGCTAGAGAAAGAGATCTGCCAGGACTATAGAGTAAAACATAAATTTTAATTTTTTGTCCTCTATATGCTAACAATTAATGATACAGTAAACTTTCGTCAATTCGACCTTGACGGGACTTCGAAATGTGGTGGAATTATCCGAATGATCGAATTAAATAAAAAGACAGAAGAACGGTTAAAATTAAACTTCTTTTTATTGTCCACAGTACTCACGGATGGTCTGCTGCCGTCTGCACTAAGCGCGTGTCTAAAAGCATGCTCCGAAGAACAGCCAAGAACAGTGTAACTAAACGTCACAACCCCAGAAAATTACGCACTACATAAAAAAAAAAAGAAAGTTTCACTGAGTTGATTTTGACGCCGGGCAGAAAGACCGTTGGCGACAAAGAAAAATAACAAAAAAATGAAAAAAGAGCAACCGTGCTTTTTGACGCGTAAGATGGACCGCACACGATGCTGCAGAAAAATGCTTTGAGCGCGCACTGAGAAAGCTTTACGAGCAAGCGACTTTGGCGCCAAGCGGCCAAACCGTCAGCGACAGAGAAAAAATAACAACAAAGAAAAGGAGAGAACTCACGCTCCCGGCACGCAAGATGGACCGCACACTGATGCTACAGAAAAGCTCTTTCTCTTTAAGAGCGTGCGCTGTCGCGCTGTCTCCGTGCCCGACCACGTGCTATGTTCTCCGCGCTACTCCACGCCAGATTGGTTGCGCTGGCCCGTGTCATTGGCTATGGTCCATCTCAACGGCGTAGAGGAACAGGCGCATATTTGCGCACGTTCGGCTTTGCAGCAAAGGGCCCGTGTTTTGCTGTACGTTGGTGGTTTTCTGCCGTGGTGCCGTGCAATGTGAGCCCGCGCACATTCGCTCGGGGCCGAATTATCCGACGCAAAGTCTTCCCGAGTTCGAACTATCGAAATTTTCCTTCCATAGAAATGTATAGGCGCTCGCTGGGACTTTTGAACACGATCGAATTAAACGAAAAAGTCGAATCTAACCATGGTCGAACTGCCGAAAGTTTACTATAATATTTATTTTATGGTGGTGATCTGATTTTCTGCTGTAATTGTACACATGTAGTCTTAGTTTCTGTGTAGTGAAGGGTGAGCGATAATGCTGAACTTTTCTGCACAGTTCGGTCAAAGGGACACTGACAAGTTATTTATGCTCTCCAAGGTATTTATTTTTTACGTGACATATGAGAGCCCAACTACAGTCAAACCCGTGTATAACGAACAGCAGGAAACGCTATGATTAGTTCAATATAGCAAAAACCATCTACAGAACTTCCACGATGCGTTCGTTCTAGGCGGAAAGCTTCTCTTTCTTTCTCGTCTCTTCGCTTCCTCCTTGTAACTAACGCGCTATAAAGATTTTTTATTTCATGGGTGCAGAGTTTTTCTTTTCTTCTTTTTTTAGCTTTCCTTCCCTTCTGAATCGCTTCTCTTCATGAAAAAATGCTTTGGTATGAAAAGCTTTTTTTTTTTTGTGTTGAGGTACGGGCAGAGTGTATTTTTAGACGATGAAAATAATCCCTGGAGAATGGGAACAAGAGGGACAAAGGGACAAACACAAATCTCCAAACACAGCTAGAGTGACAGGTGCGCGACCGAAATTAATCCGCCTGGTCCCGGGTTCGATACCCGGACCAGGCGGATTCACTTCGGTCGCGCTCAGTCTAGCTGTGTTTAGATTATGTGCTTGTCCTTGTCACTCTTGTTCCCCTTTCCGTCATTCTTGTCATCATCTTGCTCACACCCATTGCATTTTAATTGTATTTTTAGCTTTCTCCCCTTCTGAATCGCTTCTTTTCGGTCAATTTTGTTCGCTTAATTTGAGCTTTTTGGAATTTTTCTTTCTTTCCTACTTCTTCTTTTGGGGGGAAGGGACAGGCTGGAAGACGATTGTTTGCACGTTTTGGAAGCCTTCCCGGGGGGGAAAAGTTCGATATAAGCCAATATGTTGTACGTTATAAAAGTACTTTTATATGCATTTCTATTTAAACTTTCCGTGAGTTCGATATCGACAATAATTGCGCTGTCACGTGGGTTCGTTCTAAACGGGTTTCCACTGTACCCAGAACACAATTTACGGCTCGAAATTCCTTTCCCCCAAAAACTGCTGATCGAGAATTGGCTGGCTTGAGTCGCGGCTCACTCTCTTCTTTGTGATCACGTGCCGTTTTCTATGGTTTAGACACAACTGCCAAAGATAATCAAAATCGTGGGTCATCAAAGTCACATATTTAATACTAAAAATAGACAAAAGATATGATACCCATTTTTTGTGTTTTGTAAAAAGCTGCAAATACGTCGATTGAAAAGAAAAGAGTGGCACAGTCACGTGACTTCCGGTGGCTGACTCCTCCTCTATATTTCTTTCCCTGCGGTTGAGTTTTGGTTTTGAGCAGTTCCGTTTTTTTACTTTATTAAAAATATATGTGATGCTGTAGCAAAATATTGATTGGGTAGTCTGCTGACACGATAATGTATCGCGGGCAAAAACAAATATAATTTTGGGGGTGTCAGCGACCCCAAATACCATGCAAGCCAATACTGGCAATTCCAGCTAAGCGCGTAGAAACTGATCGCAGTGCCCCTGGCGAGCTCAGAGTTCCGCTAGCAGACAAATTCTCCACATCGCATTGGTTTTGCCTATCTCCGTGTGAGGTGACCAATGAAAAAAAAATTGTCACGGGTATTCGCTGGTTTGAATGTTAATTTAAAAAATAGGTGCCACCTCATGAGTGAAGGACATTTTCTTCGCGTGGGAACAATGTCAGAGATTTCAGCTTGTAACTTTGGAGCTCTCTTGAAGAACACACTCTGTCACAATTTATGTAAGCCAGACAAAACACAAATGTACTTTCAGCTGTTTTTCGAAAGGCAATGTACAAACATTTCAGAACGCAGCTACGTTTCAACTTCGCTGTTCTTATCAATCAATTCGTTTTGTTGTTGCAGTTCCCATTTCTCATGAATGTCTTGCTTATAATTGTTTTGTCGAATAGGCGAGGCTGACTAATTCCCCTTAAGATCGTCTCCGGATGAAAAAACAAGGCAATTTCAACCACGTACGTTACTGCATGTCAGTATGCCCTGGAAGTCGATTATGCTCATGCAAATCTGATGCTATTCCTCAGAATTAATAAATGCGAGAGTTACAAAAAAAGCAGACTTCTCGCACGTGCAAAATAAGAAAACAGGAGAGCGCCGTAGTGCAAATAAAGGTGATTTCGGTCACGCTATACGGGGTGCACAAATCTCCGATTGTTGGCGCTGGGAAGACTAATGTCTTCATTGTCTTCCTACTGATAGCGCGTCGTGCACCTGTTGGACTCGCACCTTCAACTCCTTCCATTTTTCAAAGTCTACTTCACTTTTTTATGTTTGAGGCGACGCTGCGCCACCGTGTTCTTCCTCCCTCCCGCTTTTATTTTTTTGTGTTGTTTTTTTTTGCTTTTTCTTGTTCATTTTTGACATTCAATTTATCGCGTATTTTGCTTTGCCGAACCATCGACATATTTTGCTTTGCCTGGTTTGGCTTACGCTTTTACTCGCCCTTCAGCTCGGCGCTGATATTCACGGCCGGTTCGTCTGCGCGCTGCGCTGCCGGGAGTATCTTGAGGGCCGTTTGTTGTTTTCTTCTCACTGTCGTCTTGGCGACAACGGCTGCATTTGCTTTTCGATTGAGTTTTCTAGCCCGAAAACTTCATATGTGATTTTTGGTACTTATTAAATATATTAAAATGTGCAAGCTCATTATGTATTTCTATACTGACGGTATTTGCGATAGCGTAAGCAAGTACTGCTATGGGTCATAAGTTTGTTGATCAGCTAGCTAGCCGTGACATACACCAAAGCACTATTGCTTGGAGATGGCAGACATGCCATGTGCTGCCTACCACTGCAAAAACAAGTTTTTGCAATGGGTGCGAAAATCTTTCTTCCGTTTCCCGATGACTGAACAAGCGTGAGTACCATTACATCACTGCAGCATTCAAATTAAACTGGAAGAGCTATACAAGTCTGGCTTCAAATACGCCACTGACGCCTCAACAGATGATTATGACAACTCCATGGAGAGCGCAAGAGAACTTCATGGACAACAGACCAGATGCGCAACTGGACACCCAGTCCCATGTAGCCGGGTAAACAACAAGTCAGATCTGTCATCATGCTTGCCAAGTCCAATAGCAATTAGAAACACGAGAACACCTCAAAGACATTCTGTTGAAGAACAAGAAATATTTGCATGCGAAAATGACACCACTCGACTTAGCTTGGTCACCTAGCCGGTAACATTAGCCATGCCTTGACGACACATTTATGGCTGCGTCACCTGGCCGGCAAGTATTCCATCGCTCACACATTTCATGGATATATTGCATGAGACAAGTTTAGGTCGCTGATCGACACTCAAAACAAAGGCACGGTGCGCAGGTGCCTGGACACGTACAACAAGCACTTGAATGTACTTTTGAATGCATTGTCAAGCGAAGACAAGCGAAAAACCTGTCAAAGTCACTGGGAGAAAGAAATGCGAATGCAAAAGCAGTCACACACTGTCTTGCGTATTATCAGATTTCTTGCGTGCGACTCTTATTTAGCAGGCAGAGTGAGCTGGACTACGTTATTCCTTTCCCCTATTTTGTTTTTAGTTCCCCTAGCGGCCAAAGCCAAATAAACCAGCGTAAACAAGCAGCTAAAAAGACTTTCAGCCATTCCCTCTGGTGAAGGAAGCAGACCAGCGGAGCTCAGCACTATGGATCACAGACGCACCTCAAGGGCGCACGCCTAAGGATGACATCTACGGACGCACCTCCATGGGCACGATGTTCTAGGATGACCTCAGGGGCGACTCTCTAAGGCGACCTCGAGGACGACACCTAGCAGACGGACCGTCCGAGAGCGACGCGTGAGGACGACCTGCAGGGACGACATCGAGAACGACCTGGGGACGACGCCCAGTACTGCGACCTCGGGGACGGCATATCTAGGACGACCTCGAAGGACGACTTCCTAGGGCGAGTTCGAAAACATCTAGGATGACCTTAATGATGACTTTTAGAGCGACACTCGAGAACGAACGTCTAGGGACGCATCTCAAGAATGACTCCCAGGCGCCGACCAGGGCGACATCAAGGACGAGCATCTCACGATGACCCCAAGGACAACGTTCTAGGATGACCTCAAGGACGACGAGGGCTCGACCTCGAGGACAATTTTCGGATAACCATACGACGATTCTAGGACAACCTCACAGGACGACATTCTGGGACGCACGCCTTGGAGAAACTCCAGCCTTTCCACTCTGGTGAAACCAGAGTGGCAAAGCGGGAAAGATTGTCGCCATCTGCGAGCAGGCGCTGGCAAGCCGACGGTCCGGTTGCAAGCCATCGCTCATAGATGGCGGTAGCTGTCCAAGTTTTGTGTCGACATTTCTGTGTGCAGGGGACACGTATCCTGGGAAAACTAGCTCTTAACAGCTTCCCTCGGTAAAAAAAAAGTGGCAGTTTTTTTAACGTTTGCTTTTTAGTTTTGTTGTGTTGCTTTTGCTTTGCTTTGTTGTGGACTCACCCCTACAGCAATCACCACCTGCACTTAACGATCGTGGCGAATCGCATTAGAAGGCGCCGTTGCTGGTGTGATTTGTATGCGATCTGTATTGTCTGCTTGATTTCTTTGTCTTGTTTGCCAGTTGTTCTTTCCACAGTTTCCCATTTCGTTTATTTTCATCTGGGTTGGAGAGGCCCAATCTTTCCTGCAAAGTCGGAAAGTACTTTACAATAACTTTTCTCGATACGTTTCGTGGTTGTATGCTGCAAGCGGTTGGTGCGCTTGCTCTGGTAATCTTGCCTAACATGTTGTTTGTAGCCGCTGCAATGCTCACCTATTCATCTAAGAAATCGTGACAACTCAGTTTGTAATGGATCAACAGTAACCTCTTACGACATTAGTTCGAGCAGCTACACATGCCTTTTGTCCCCTTCCTAGACGCGCTAGAAACGCGTGTGATCCCCTAAGTAGCGTTTGAGACCGCTAAATAAACTGCTCTATCTTTGTTTATGCGCATGTGGTTATTTGATTATCGTTGCCGTTGCGATCAGTGGACTCCGCTTTGCAAGCGGACTGACCGCAATGAATTGTTTCAGCTGTTGGGGTGACGAAACGGCGCTCAGCGAAGCTCGAGGACATCGCGGAGCTTATACTTTTCCATTGCGTCGTCTGCTTCCGTAAACTCTGAGTTCGCTAGAGGCGCCACTGTCGCGTTTGCCGCTGCTCCCAAGGGTTTTCGGAGGAATTTCAGTATTGGCAAAGCTACATGCAGGTATTTGTTAAGTTCGGTCAATATCTTTGAATTTGGGATTACGACTGTTTTCAGCTAAAACAGTGTTCCTGAAGGATGGCAACACTGATCATCAGCCGTACGGTCGTGACATGACGTCCTAGGGCGCTGCGGCTCAATCTATCAACTGCAGCTCCACTGGCAACGTGACGTCACACGGGGTGCTGCGCCAGTGTTGCCTCGACTAAAAGCTGACTCGCTTGCCGCCCGCTAAAGAACAGCGGGTCGCATCTTTAAAATCGGCTTCAGTGGAGTATGCAGCTTCATTTTGACGTAATATTTAGGCCGTGATCATATTTCATGCCACTAAAGTCGATACCAGTCATTTATTTTGGTTTCGTTTCAACCGGCTGGCCTTAAGTCCCTGATGTGCTGTAACATGCCGAGAGGGCACCCATCTCTAAATTTAGTGATCATCTTGAACAGCTGGACGACGAGTGCTTGTTAGGTCCAAAGTGAAAGTGCGAAAGGGGCACCATGATAAGGTGGGCTTCTCTGCTTTGCACCAGTGCACTCGAGGCAGCAGCTGACGAGGAGCGTCTCAGTTTAGCTAGGTAGGAAGTCTGGGGTGGGCAGTTGATGTGTTCTTTGATTAGTTTTGAAACGTTTTGGGCACTTATTGCGACCAAATGGTAGCATGGGACGAGGAAGCATGCCGTTGAATCGATCAGATGTGCAGACCCCTTTCCACCCTGCTGCAGATCACACCCTTGGAGCTGATGCAAATGACGGCCCAGCTGGACCTCTGCGAAAAGCCGAAGCAACCAGATGCACCGAAAACCCCAGGGTGGCGCAGGCACCTCTGCGGTGAGGTCGAGGTCCATCGATCGGCAGCTGGAGCAGGTGACCAAGCTGATCGAGTCTGCCACCAAGGAGCTCCAAACCAGAGAAGTCCAAGGCAAGTCCGACAAGCAGCTCGCGGTCTTGTTCAATTGCCATATTTTCTGGGGTATAGTCCACACCTGGTGTGTAGACTGCAGGATCAAATTGCGGTTTAAAGGAAGTTTTTTCTTAAATAAATATAGTCTGCACCTGGAGCCTTGTCTGCCTGTAAAATTAAACACAGCACACCTTTGACAAATGCCTGCTTTATTAGCTTACAAAGAAGCTTGTATCATACAAAAATTAACATTAACATACTCTGTCATTCACAAAATCCGTCATTCCTCATCATAATGAATCACTTAGAGAAAACAAATCCTTCTATAGTCCGCACCTGTACATAGTTTGCACCACTTGAAGTTTTAACTTTCAAACATGTACAGTTTTCGGACTATAGTCCAGAAAATATGCTACTCTATTGTAAAATTATTTCTGAATCCATGCCTTCATTAGATGCTTTTATGAATGGACTGCACGAGAAGTCAGCCTGGCTTGGACTTATTTGTTGCCAGACCCTTTGTCCCTTCGGTGCGATGTTGGAGTTTTGCGGCACTGTGGGGCGGCGAACAGGTTCAGTCCATCTTCGGTGGTGTCTGTTCATCGTCTCGCTCGTGTGGATACGCCTGGGAGACGGAGGAACCGCATACATGTCGTCACGTGATCAATCCGTCCGTGGATCAGTCCGTCGTGTGAATCGGCCGTTAGCAACACATCGCGGCGGCGGAAGAACAGATGGAGCAATTATGTCCAAGTCAGTGTAGTCCGAAACACAATCCACCGAGACGAGATCGAGATGAGAGGCGTAAGTCTGGGCGCAATGAACAAATGAACAAAGCAAAAATGGTAAAAACAATGATAATAATGACGTGCATCTAGAGAAAAAAAAAGCCATACAGCGTCACCTAGCAGTAGGACTTAGCATTACTTGTAGCACTGCCAAACCAAGCCAATTCATGTGTAGCCAAGATAGAATCCGAATTTAGATATGGCCGAATTTAGAATAATGATGAAGACGCGATGTCGGCGTCTGTCCAGGCCGCTGGTCCCAAGTCATCTTGTCTCCTGTGTCGTCCCGTGTCCCGCCTCTCTTTTGTACCCTTGTGCCGAGGGTTACCGCAGCGGTGGCATGAGGTGAGTGCAATCGCGAGGCAACATGGCAGCCAGACGAGAGAGTAGTGTCACGCTGTGCAATGGTGAGATTGCTAGGATATTATCCAACGTTATGCAGTGGATATTGTGCGGAACCGATGTAAGCGTGTGGCAAGGTCTGCCCACGACGCTGCACCTGAGCTGGGTAGCATAACGCGAAGCTTCTTGAGGCGATCGAGTCGAGCAGTCGAGCGGAGAAATGTTCTCCCAGAAATGTTCTCCCGGGAGCGCGGGATGTCGGTGTGTGCGTGACCTCAAATGTTTTATGTTAAAACAGAAAGGCCAGAGTAGTGGAAGTAGACAGGACAAGTGCTAACTGACATGTGCAAAACACAGACTTTGGTCTTTGTGTATTGCGTACTATGAGTTATTTTCTTCAGTCATGAACCATTTTGCCCACATCGCCACTTTAATACATTTCAGACCTGCAAGAGTTGTTTAAGAATGGAGAAGAAAGCAGCAACAAAGGTGGAGTTGGGTAAGTACTGTCAGTTTAGAACATTTCAGGTTTATGGTGATTTCAATGCCTACAAGTGCTTCTGAATTACTTTACAAAGTCTCTTATGTAGACAAGCAAATGTCTCCTATATCAATCTACAGGAAATATATATACAAAGCAAAATGAAGCACAAATTGGCAAGGCAAGTGGAATGACAAAGATGGCCCCTCTAACAGGGCACGCCTTATGGTATTTATTTATTCATTTATTTGATTCCTACATTACCCAGTGGGCATTACTGTAGGGAGAGTGTAAGAAAACGTGCTTGTTTTATACATATATATGTTAAACATGTACAAGCATAAGACTTGCCAAATAGACTAACCTCCTGTTATATGGTTCCCCATTTTTCCTAGTTTTAATTGAAGCAGTTGCTAGCTCAATGGTTCTCAGATAGAAGACCACGGAACTTTTTTGATCTGCCACAATATTTAAGTGCTGCACACTGCCTTATTGACAGTCGAGTATGCCTTCCCACAGTGCTGCTATACTATGCAGAAAAGCGAAGCAATGTTCGGAAATGTTCTACCGCTATGTATACACTTTCAGTAGAATTGTGCAAATATTTGGACAAGCAGCACCAGCGAAGCTCGCTTCCGTGAGTGTTGGTTCTCTGCATTGCACCGGTGCTCGGCAAGAAGCACGCTCAATGGGGCGAACCTGCCACAATCAACGCTTAGCAAAGTACAGATATTGCAGCACGCGTGCTAGGAGAAAAGCACTTTTCAAAACGGGATGGTGCACGCGTGCGCCATCTCGTGATCTGTGATATTTGCATATAGGAAGAATGCGGAGTGCAAGTTTGTCTGCTTCTTGGACAGGGGTTGCGATGATGTCAGAACGCCGAGCTCTTATTGGCTGGTCGAGAAAAGAATAGTGGGTAGACCTGAAGGCATCTAGCATTGAGGGTCTACCTATTGCCCTTCCAATCCAAGTCAATCGGAAGTCGACGTCATTCTGACGTCAGCCGCAACCCCTGTGCAACAAGCAGGCGACTTGCTCTCCGCATATTCATAAATACCCTCGATATGATATAATCTCGGCCATCCCTAAAGGATTAATTTTATGTCAAATGTGTTGTTTACTTGCCATCCCAATGTGTAGGCACTGATCTTTCTGAGGTCATAGTTTATAAATAGATTTAGATTAAAATTAGCTTAGAAATGGACAAGTGTAAGCGTGGGAACAACCTTCACAGATTCATCTGGGCTTTTGTACAGGGGTGGTGCGGTAAAAAACTATTCAATATTTGATTAGAAAAAAAATTACTGAAGGACGCTGAAGCTTCGCCTTTAAGAGTGGAATGCAATAGCTAAATTTAAGCCCTCGCTCATTTTCAAGGTGTCCAAGCGTGTCTGTGTGGTCTAGTGGTAGCATGTCTGGCTTGCAACCGAAGGGTCGTGGGTTTGAATCCCACCTCAGCCTAAAAAACTGCAGATTTGTTCTTTAAAGGTCGACCAACAAGCAGAAAGGAGGAAGCTTACTCTCCACTCTTCTCAATTTTCTCCTTGCCGTTTCTTCCAAAACAGGAAAGAAGGAAAGGACCCTCCTTCTTACATCGCCATTTAGGCTTTAAAAAAGTTATTCTAGCGGCCAGTTAGTAATCACACAAAGAAATGCAGAAGCCGCACCTTCTTTCTTCCCCACTTACCCTCCTTGACGCTACCCTTCACTTTGGCCCTCGAGACTTGAAGTGCCGACAGTGCCCTGGATGCTACCTGCTCGTAGGACCAGTCATATGCCTATCTTTCCCATCATGGTTACGCCCTGCCGCAGGGCGCAAATTGAACCTCCGAACCTCGTACTGCAGGCGGGTCTGGAGGTTCGGAGAAATGTCCAGTTGCGAAAACGTAATCGAACCGGCCCCCTTTTAGGGTGTCAGTCGGTTCAGTTGGTGTTCTGTATGTATTTTGCCCGCCTGCTTTAGCGATTGAGTGAACTTCTATGCTTTATTCAATCGCTGCAAGTCGAAGATGCGTCCACGCCATTTATACCTGAGACGCCCGTCGGGCGAGGAACCGGCAGATACTGCGGCCGTGAGCAGGCCGGATGCACCCGGGTGTGGCAGAGAAACTGAAGACTAAGAACTACTTTGTGCGATGAACAATGCGTAAAACTTGCTTTTTTCTTGAGGTGAAAACAGGCCTAAAAACTCAATGCCACAAGCTCTATAAAAAAAAGTAAAAAATTATTGATTTTTAGGTTGACAGTGCTGTGGGAGTTACACGCTCGCCGGACCAGTGAACTGCCTCCCTTTTATCACCTGACCCCGCTCCCTGCACGTGTGTAGGACGGAAGGCTAATCATGTGATTAAAGATAGAGATAGGACTGGTCCGCCAAACACGTAGCTTCCACCCTACTGTCAGCTTAGGAACTGAACGAGTGCGTGGTTCCTCCTGAAAAGAAACTCGTGAGCCCGTCGCAGGATAACCCGAAGAGTGATTCACGAATCTGAGTCAAACGATAGCAACAGCCTCTTTCGGTGCTCATATCCTGCCAGTGTGACTAATCCCTTTTGTTCAGGTTTGGGGAGTTATAAGCTGCTTCGACACTTAGCATGTGAGAAGGGCGTAAAGAAGTGAGAAGAAAATTGGTGGCGGTGGGGGAAACGAAGGAAAGGAGAGAAATCTTCTGCCAGGAAGAATTTATTTTTGCGTGTCAGGCTTTAAGGCACATGAATTGCTTCATAATGTGAAATCATTTGAGACATGCGGCGACCTTTAATTCGCATTACATGTCATGTTTTATTCACTTCCACTCCACAGGTGACGTCATGTTTCATGCGAGCGTTGTATGAAATTACCGCGCAAGGTCATGTGGCTGTGACCTCATGACCTTATCGACTAATCAGGATTTTCCCGTCTGCCACCGCCACAGATTCCAACTTTGGCTTTTTTGCGACATGAGCTCCTCAAAGCTATTGCGCTTTTATATTTCGTCAAAACCACTATTTGCGCATGCCTACCATTCAGGGATTTCTTGTGTATTGGCCCCACCAACTTTAAGACATGCTTTTACAACAGATATATGAAGTAGTTGTGTCACCACTATTTTAAATGCAATAGTATCTCATGACCAAGAAGACGTACGCAAGTTTCTTAAACTGCAGACTTTCTGTGTTGATTAAAGAAAAATATTTTGTTATTTCATTCTCTAGTTACTAATACAATCCCTTTGTTCAATATGCAGGGAGTTCTTTGTTGGCCTGCAGGATTCGCTCGTGAGTCACCTATGGAAAGCTGTAGTCATCTGGAGCAGAATCACCTTCGTGTTTGTGAATGCCATTTTAGTTTCATCTTTGAAACATAACTGAATCCAACGGACACCCGCTTTTAGTTGTGCCCACATTTGGTTTTGTGGTTTAATGATTTTATGTTGTAACCTCGATTGTTTTTACTGTGGAATCTTTTAAATGAAACTTGCATAATGGGGAAAGGGGGCGTTGCATTGCAAACTAGAAACTTTTTCCTGATCGTTCAGGGTACCACTGCAAGATAATCCACTGTATTTGTAGGGTAACTGAGAGTTGTAGTCTTGTGTTGAGTTGACCTGTTATCCAACACACAGGTTATGCAAAGTTGTGAACATGTGATATAACTTTTTCATACACATCGACATGTTGTCAGAATACTTATCAAAGCTTGTACTATATTTTGTTGCTTTTGCAATTTCGAAAATGCCCTCGTGCAAATTTTTAAAGCGTGACACTCGATACTTGTGCAATTGTTTGTTATCCTGTTCTAAAAAGAACTGCATGTGTGCAGCTGTCTTGTTGGCCTGCTTTAAGAGCAATTGATGATTGTCCACATGATGCTTCTGTGAACTTATTGCTTAGTGTTTAATTAAAAGTGATCCAGTCACGGAAAGGCTAAAACATCTTTTAGGCTTCAGCCGGCTTTCACTGTTAGAATATCCAACCTCTCGAGTACATTTTTGAGATACACATTGCCTTTCAAGATACTACATGATACACATCTTAAAGGTTCAAGGCATATCATAGAGGCAGATACCGTGAATGTTCTTTTAAAACATGCCAATTAAAAATGCCTGTACCATACCACAACTTATTGTACCATGTAATGCAAATGGCATTTGTAATGCCATAGGTGACATAGATAATTTTGAGTGTAATACTTGCTTTGTTTGATACCTACTACTATTTTTCTGTGGTTGCATTAATGAGTTCAGGCAATTTTTATGCATGTGTAATTTGTGAACACCCATGCAGATAGTTGATAGCTCTGCTTTGAAAGCGACCTGTCCTTGTTTTAGGAGCTAACCTAAATTCAGCGAATTAACCATTTGAACAACTTTTATATGTATAGGAAAGGCCAGCCAACAAGGTACACTCTGCAACACTGTTAGCGCTAACAAGCCATCGCCGGATTTTTGCTTTTTTGCCAGTGTTGCAGGACTGTCATCAAAACTAGTGGTGAAAAGTGCTCAGTGGGAATACTGACCTACAGAAGTGTGGTAAGCTGGGCAAGCTAGTACGATGACATGGTGAACATTTCATTGCACAAAGGACAGAGACACGGAACATACACGACACAGAAGCACTTGTGTGTCGTGCATGTTCCTTTTCTCTGTCCTTGTCTTTTTATGTGCCGTGCTGTTCACGAGACTGACTTAAGTGGTTAATTTTGATGCCCGCCAGTAACCTTTCAAAGTAAAATGTGAAAAAGTGTCAGAGTGGTGTTTGTGCTAGCAATGTTGCATATTGACATATTGTGCTACATTACTGCCTACCGTATTGTTGATGATAATAAAACTGAGAAGCGCCAAAATAGGTCGGGACACTTTGGGAACCATGTCATCGGCTCCCTGCCTTTCCATATGGCAGCTAATTCCCTCTGGGCACTGGCTTGTGCACTGCTGAATGCAGCTTGCACGAATATAACATTTGTACTTCCTTGCAATTTACTCCAGCCTTTGTGTTGATCAACAAACTTGACTGCCTCAGCTGCGGCACCCATGAAACCATTATTTTACAATAGCATTTTTAACGACAAACATACTGCAAGAAACAAATGATACCTAGGGGATGGCTGGTTTGTGTCTGTATATTTTAATAGGAAGTAAGAAATTCAAAACTTAGTTATCAGCATTCAAATTGTTACTACAGTAGACGTGACCAGTATTTTAGTAAAAGAATGGCGCTTTGCATAATTCCTCTATTTACAGTAATTTATTTACAACAGCCTCTTTATAATGCTCATTAAAACGTCAAACATTTTCTTGGTTGCATGTTGTCCTTCATTTCACAAACAAACATTTCTCTGAAAGTGTATAGTGCAGCCTCCAATGGATTAAAAAAGCATACAATTTATGGTGTCGCACAGCATCGATGCTGACATTTTGGGCATACTATATTTGGTGTCGACTCTTTCATGATACATTGTCAAGGTTAGCGTAGCTTCCACAGTGGTCCAGTGCTGTCAAAGCTATGCGAGCGCATGATTTTGTTTGGCGGCACCTTCGCACGAGAGCGCATGCACATGAGGTGCAAAATGAAGCCACGTTCTTGCGCAGCGATGCAGGGCTGCTGCAGTGTGGAACCTATACCAGCCTCGACAATGTTGCACGGAAATAGTTGACACAGTATAAATACGTGACTGCGTAGTGTTTGAAGAATTCTGCTTGCATTGCCTATAAACCGGCAGCAATGAGGTTGTACCGTACACTCAAATATGAACGCAGTGTTTCTGCAACGTGAGAAGACTGCTACTGCACGCTCCCAAATGCCGCTCTGTGTTCGTCCATGGCTGCCTTGCGTTCCAGATACCGTGCCTTTGCCGCTTCCAGCGCATCTCCCACGGTCCTCTTTTTGAACAGTGCAATCCACGCCTCCTCTTTGGCTTTCGCACTCTCGCGCCCCGTCCTCGTTTTCTGGCTTCTCGGGCAAATCTTTGGTGCCGTCCTCCTTTTTCACGCTCTTCTGCGGCTTTGCGGAAGGGGTCGCCTCGTCAGAAGAGTCTGCGGAGTCGACGGAAAAGTCGCTGTCGGCGTCCAGATCTCCGTCGCCTCCGGCCTCGTCTCTCTTTGTTGGCGAACTCGAAGCCGGCTCTTGCTTCACGGCAGACTTTGGAGCGACCTCTTCGTCCTCCGAAGGATCGCTCGTCTTCCTAGTCCTGTACGTCCTTTTCTCTTTGGCTGCCCATTTGGCCTCGGCAGTGCCCGTTTCTCGTGCCCGGCCGTCCTCAGAAGTGCGTTCGCGCATTCCGGTCTCCTTGGACCTTCGAGACGAGCTTGTGGAAGCTTCGTCTGGATGCGACCCGGCTTTGCCTTCCGACGACGAAGAATCGTGGGCGTGTCCTTCCTGGCGGGTGGACGTTTCCTCCGCGGCTGCTTCGCCAGAAGAGAGCGGCTTGTCCGTATTTTCGGGTACCTTTTCTTCGCCAACCGACTGCTTCAGGAGGTGTCGGTAAAATCCGGTCAGGTCCTTCTGCTTTGTTACGTCCATCATGTCTGTGGTCGGTAAGAAAGTAGGGAGAAAAAGAAAGATTGTATTATATTCAGCAGTAAGCTAATACTATGCATATTTTTCCAAGCATCAGTATGCCCCTACAGCTGGCCTTTGCAATGTCTGTTAAACAAGCTCTACATTGACAAAGCTCAGTGCAAGGAACACCTTTTACAGTAGACTTCCGATGATTCAAACTCAAATTTTTCATACTTCCGGTTAATTCAAATGAATTAAAAAATTTTGGTTTCTCCCACTAACGTTTTCAATGCATTTATAAACTGCTTAATTCAAACAGCAGGGAAAGCAATATTCACGAAGCTCGTGGTCATTGCTTTTCCGCAGCATGTGGGTACTCGGTGAGAAGTGCACTCGATGGGACTAACCACCTCGATTATGCAAGCAGAACTGTCCTGACAATCTGCTTTCATTATTTGTGCTTGTTTTTTAAAATTTTTCTGAGGGGGTTATATTTGAGATTAAAGAAGAAATATTTGCATATAGCCAGCAGATTTATAAATTCCCTCGATTAGGATAGCTGGATGTCTCTTTAGGTTTAATTAATGTCAAACCTGTCATTTACATGCCCTCCCAATCTACGCATTGGACTTTCTGAAACCATGGTTCATATATAGTTTATATTAAAACTAACTGAACTTGGAGGTGGACAAGTGTAACGTTGGGAACAACCTTCACTAGTTCAGCTGAATTTTCGTTTAAACGGTAGTAGAAGGCTCAGAAAAGCTATATGATATTCAATTAGAAAATAGTCAGGCCAAACCCCTATTTGCTTTGAACTTCACCAACATTTCATGTTTGTGCCTGCTTATAAATAGGCCTGTGTAGAGGAAAGAGTAAGAAACCTGCTTGGTATGTGTAGCTATTCCTATAGGAAATCACTATTTTGCCTCGCATCATATTTAGATAAATTTCTGATAATTCAAACTTCTGATATTTCAAACCAAACTCTGTGGCTTCCTGGAGAGAGAGTCGACTGTAGGGCACAGCGCTGAATTTTCGGCAATCGTTTTAAAAAAGAACAATGTGGGACACAGATTGGACCAGAGTGCTGCATTGGCATCTGTTTAAGACCCGTGTCCAATCTATGCCCCGTGTGTGCCTCCTCTAGGTATGCCGAAAATCCAGCACTGCGGCCGTACTAGCCAAGAGACGTTGGTATAAGTAAGGCACTTGTGGGCAAACAATGCCCACTACGAGCGAGATGCAATGGATCACCTTCGACCCGCTGCCTGCGCATCTCCTTCTCCTCCTCCTCCTGCATCTCCTGCATCTTCTTGCGGTAGGCCTGGGTGACGTAGGCCTCCTTGTCTGCAAACACCTCCCCTCCTGGTCCCGCTCCTTCTGGATCTTGCGCTGCATCCGACGGTCTCCTCCTTCTTCCGGTTCTCGGCCGCCTTCAGCAGCTGCTCGATGTAGCGTGGCTGGAGGGGGAGGGAGGGCCGTGAAAGGCACGTCACTAGAAAGCGCTTCAAGTACCCGCACTCTGACACCCTTTCTCTGATGGCGCCGTCGCGGTCATTCATCTGTTTGCGTCGCTGGCGACATTTGTTTACGTGCCAGCAGCTTGTGGACGCCGCTCACTTCGTTCTTCACCGCACGCTGTGCTGTTTGCAATGGTTGTGGGTCTAAAATGGGACTTTTGAGTAGGTCGATACGGTGTGAAAAGACCATCGCGGTATTGTTTTGCTTTGTTGTAAACTGTTTCAGCAACAATCAACATTTTTTTAAATCGCTTTTTAAAATTTTCTGTTAGGCACGTCGGCAAAAGGTTGGTGACAACTGGCAACATTGATTCTACTGCAACAATATGGCTGAAGTGTCGATACTCTGAAGCATAGCTTTTTCAGTAGCTCTAGTTCCAACAGCTCGCCTGTACTATCGGTGTGCTAGGCTATACCGACTGCAAACCGAATGCCAAACAAGCTGTTTCCGTCGCATAGCTTGCTTGATTTATGGGTTGCATTAAATGGAACAAGGGCCCGATTTTGCCAAAGAGCCTACATACCTTGCTGTCCTTCTTGGTCTCTTGCTTCTTTTCCTCCTGGTCCCGTTTGAGGTCGTCGTATACCTCATCATACTCGAAGACCGTGGGGTCTTCCTCCATGGCCTTTTGGAGCTGGAGTTGGGTCTGCGTAAAGCAGGCAAAGGGGTTGGCTTCTGGCAAGCAAGGGTGCAGGAGTATTGCGTACCTGCATTTTCTTCAAGTTCCTCATCGACTCCTTTTTGATGGACTTTTCAATGGCTGCTCTGTCGTGCTGGAAAACAACAACAACAAGGATCTAACACTTGCTTGGTTTGGGGAACCGAGATTAATGTCCGTATGACACTGCAACCCATCAGTTTTTGTTTTTTAAGAACAATACAATGACCTTATTTTACTTATACAAAGTAAGTTAGATTTGAGAAATGGGAAAAAAACACTATCAGCCCTTCCCCAACACCAAAGGCGTGTGCAACAAATCGGTACAGATGTGCCTAAGGCAGATATGGTTTCATGCCCATATGTGGAAGAATGTGGTGGATGTTGCATACCTCATCGTCGCTGTCATCGTCAAAGATGGAGGACTTTGCAATTGTTGGCTTGTCGAGTTTCTTTGGCAGGATCAATCCGTACCTAGAAAGAAAAGAAAAAAAAGATTCCCAGTTTAGAATCTTACAAATGCACATCAGTCAATCCCATCTCATATAATGCAGCCAAAGGGTATGTTTGCCATTCAAAACAAGAAGAGGCAGATTTTTACGCTTGCATATTCTGCCAAACATCCCTATTTATCTATGAAGAGACCAAGATATGAAGGCCAACCAAGTCTGGGTTTTAAATTTAACAAAAATCTTGTTTGAACCAACAGCTACTTGACGTCGCCCAGTGACGAAGGCATCACGAGCCTGTACTGTTTGCTGCATGAACAAGGGGTGGTTGAAAAGCGGCTGAGCAGCCAGCCAGCTGCACTGGCTTTCTCTCTGCAGTGCACTGATAACGGCTAGTCTAGGCATCGGATTACTGGGCAACTATCCTTGAAAGTGCCATAATGTGCTGATTTCTGTCAATATTATATTAAAAACAAAACAAAAAAACGGCATTCATGACTGTTGCCATAGCCACTAAATAATTATCTTTAATAAGACCCTGTTTGTGAAGTTGTCAAGAACGACCATCACACAAAATTTACCATGTTGTATCTTTAATAAGACCCTGTTTGTGAAGTTGTCAAGAACGACCATCACACAAAATTTACCATGTTGGAACTTAACCCGAGACTGGGGTAGAAACAGAAACTTAAAAGTAGAAGGGACAGAGACAAGTGAAGAAGAGAACGTCTCAAATTAAACAAAATTTAATTCGTCGATTCATGTTTTCGCGACATGACCTCGTAAGGAAAATTAAATTCTTATTGGGACCGTAACCCCATCCAAGAGAAATGTCAAGATTAATGATCACGATTGGGTCAAATGACACGTGTGGACTGCAGAGCTTCCAGTAGCCCGTGTTTATTTTCTGACCAAACGCACATCATCGTGGTTTCCCGCGGAACGTACCCGAAACGCAGCTAAGGAAAGGAAAGGGAAACGAATTGAAGAACATGCACACTAATTACTGTTCCTAAAACAACCGGCACATGCTTAATTACGCGATAAAAGTTTCATACAGAAATTATGACCGATACATTTGTCACCGGTCTTATGCACGCAGTACCTACGACAGACAACTCACTTCTTGGGGGCCGCCATGTTGCTCAACAAAAACAAAACAATCCATTTGTTAAAAAAAAATAAAAACACCAACAACAACAACTGAGGTGTACATTTGGTTAGAAACCAATATAAAAGAAATAAAACAATACTATAAGTGAAATTGATTTTTTTTTAGCCGTAACACAAACGAAAAAGGTTTGTGCTCGATGAGTTTGAGATCTCCGAAACGCTCACCAGGGGTCCGAGAGTGACAGTGGCTAAAAAAAAGTATGGCGGATAAACAATCTCGAACGTACCGAAACGTACAAAGGTTTCTCACATGGAACAAGCTCCTTCCAAGCGACACGCCATGGCGCATAAAAATGCAGGTAAGTAACTATTAGATGCAAGACGAAAAATCTGCTTTCGGCGCCATTTGGGCATCGGGTTACTAATGGCGTTGTTGTTAGTAAACATTGAATGCCTTGGATACGCAGTAAACAGTTTTCGAGGATGCTTGCTGTGCAACGGCTTACCTTTCGCTAGTATCTCATCTCAGTGAAAACCTCGCTGAGAAAGAACTCACTGGAATCGTTGGATGCGGGAACTACCTAAGTGCACGTGCGCAATCGTTTTATGTTTTGCCGCGGACCTTTTTTTCTGGCCCTGGCCCCTGGCGAAACGAAAATTTTGCAGTGTTCGCGTCGTTCCTGAGTTTGCACGTCTGCCATTTCGCTTCCAAACAAAACTATGAACCCTGGTAAGCTGGAGGGTGGTGTAGAGTTTTCTCGAGCTGGCGACGTTTGGCCCACAGACTCTCCGCGGTTATTCACCCCCTCTGCGTGCGTGAAAGATAGACCAAGCATCGGAGGAACTTGCGAGAAAATGACGTCCTCCGCAACGCGACAGAGAACTCGCGTTCGCAGGGTTCTTACTGCACGTTTCTCTTCATTAGCTATGTTCATTTGAATTGTGGAGCTGAAGCACAATGTCAGTGTTCAAGCACTGTGGCGTCCCGCCACAATTTCAAGGTTTTTGACACATGGCCGATGTTCTCAATTTCGCAACGTTTCACAACTCGATGCGCCTAACATATCAAACGATAAATGTGTACAGTGTCTCCCACACTGATTAAGGTACCGTGACCCAACCATTTTTTTACGTCATGAAATAAGCCTTAGAAAGTCGGCCCGTGAGCATAGCTGGGGTAAAGTGTACTCGAAGGTCTATAATAAATTGCGATAACCCAGTCGCTACTAACGCTCATTGATCGAAAACGTTTTTTTTTTTTTGTTAGCCTTGGAGAGAGAAAAGAGTACACCTTTGGGGAAAAAGAAAACAGCATTCTGTAATAGTGATTATGTGATGGATAGTGTATGGGTAAGGTATGTCTGTAACAGTTTAAAGGTTTAAGAGTGAATCTCCTGTTATTCCTGACTTGAAATTCAGATTTCATGTTTCCAGCTCTTTTTTTATTCTTAGTGAAATTTTTAGGGTGTTTTTTGGAGTTAATTTATTTATCCGATATTCAGAGGTTCATTTTGCTCTCTTGAAGTAAAATACCTAAAGACAGGGACAGAAGAAAAAGCATGGCAAATTGCTAAGGCCCGCTTCAGACGGAGCAATTTCACCCAGCAACTTGACGTCGCAACACGAGCAACACGGGTCGTCCGCATTCACACGCAGCAACCGAATTGCTGCGACTTGCTATCATCATCATTCACTTTGAATTTTCTTGTACTACTTAGACGTCCAGCTACGCGCTAAAAACGTGTTTTTATATCTTTGAATGGCATTGAGAATACTAACTCATCTTTCTGAAAAGGTTTATTTCCAAAAACGATCGATTTCAAACCAGAACCAAGTCTTTAGCTGTCATCATCACCACCACCACGGGGGTGTCACGTGAAAGCATCGCGTCCCCTGATTGGCTGCTGCCGCTTCAAACGGCTCGAGTTGCTCGTTTGTTTCGAGCCGGACCCGATCTCAGCAATTCGTGTCAATCTAGGGAAAGTTAGGGAACAACCCGCCAGCAACCTCAAAATTGCTGGAAAAGTTGCCCCGTCTGAAGCGGGCCTAAGCAGTTGTGTTGCACATCTGGTGTCTATGCTCTCGGCGCTTTTCATCGGTTAGTTTAGTGACTGGCTTAACGCGTGGCATGTGCACTCGATAGCAATTCCTGGAAAGGAGATACTGGCACTAACCCGGGTTTTAAAGGGTGTGACAGGGTGTCAAGTTGCCATCTGCCCGACTGACGCAGAGTGGATGCCCCGCAGGGCTTTCCCGCCAAATGGCACCTCAACTCACGGTGATTTGTAGTGACATGCTGGAAAGACACTCGTGTAATAATCTAAATGGTCTGGGCTCGATTGCCACCTGGTGCAAACGCTTTTTTACTGCGCAGTGTCGAGCCTTGCGGCCACGCTTTTATCCAGGCTTTACTTTTGGGCTTCACAAAATGCTGAACACCTAGCCAAAGAATGTTTCACGTTAATAGGTGCTAAAGGGACACAGCATACTTTCAACTGAATTTTTAGTTTGAGAACACACTAGCAGAACAATAAAAAAACATAAAACATATGCTCTAAAAACAGTAAAAAAAAAATAAAGGCTAGGCCCCCTAACGCATGACTTGCTCATTGTGGATATACACGAACTCTTTATCAGAGAGCACTAGGAAAGGGGTGCTGACACAGACATGGTTGCCATATGATGTGACAAGGAGGGCTTCGTAAATTTCCTGCACAATTTTTGTTTTGAATTTGCTCACCACTTTAGTTCCTTTAAAATCTGGTTTGCACTCCTAGCGGTCACAGTATACTGCCAGGTGACTATAGACAGGGACTGTATAGTAGCAGCAGAGTGCTCTCTTACTCTGTCATCGATGCACCTCCTCGTCTGGCCCACACACATCCTCCCACAGGAAAGAGGAATTTCATATGTCGCACCATTGTCACACTCGCAAACTTTGTGCATATTCCCTCTTTCGCTGCCGACTCATCTGAGCTTCCGTCGGTCCTCTCTCACAGTTTGGCTAGTTTATTCGGTGCAGAAAAGACGACCGCAATAGAGAACCAATTAGCCATTTTCAGGTTGTGTGATAATTTGTGTATATATGGTAGGGCCACAAGCCTGCCCTTCCTCCTGAGTGCACTGTTTGGCCACTGATCACGGCTTTTTATTTTTATAATTTTTTTTGCAAGGGTTTCTGACATGTCACAGAGAACTTTGGGAAGGAAGCCTGCAACCTCCAGTCTGTTGAGTTGCTTTGCTTGTGTGTTTTTAAAATAAAAATTCAGTTTGAAGTCCAGCTAGCATCTATTTTCTTCTGTCCCTGTCTTTAGGTGTTTTACTTCAACAACTTACAACCAACTTGTCATCTTAATTTTTCTATATTCCCATTTCTCTTACGCACAAACATACCCCTAAATTCATAATACCTATGGTTAAAAACGGAATTCACTAGACAAGGTTTTGTCAACTAGAATGTGGCATTGCGATCGCAGGTGCTCTGTAATCCTCGGGGCACCATCCCCCCAACAATGTTTGTACTAACTGTCGCAAGACAAATTTTCCACGCATGTCGCTTCACTCGACATCAGTCTTTCAGAATCGCTGAGTGTAGTTGCTGGAAAGCTTCCGGTTTCTTCCAAACTTTCTTAAGCCCAAGGTTCCCAACAAATCTTCTCATCAAAACCACAAATTCCACAAAAAATGCTGTGGCCACATGAGGTGGAGGGTGTAGTATACAAACTTCAGCTGGCACCTACCCCTCCAACAATGTCTAGGTGGTCATGGCTTCAACTGCTATAATTGTGCTACCCCTTTTCCCTCTGAGAAGCACAAATAATACGGTGTAAGTTCGAAGCCACAGATAAACCTCCCTTTTGTCAGTCGTTGGTGATGTGAGAGGGAGCAAGTGTCTCCACTTCAAGACCACTGACACTGAGCTCTGACTAAATATTTTTTGTTTTTTTACGTAGTAACTTTAAAGCTGCCCGAGGAGGTTTCTGAGATTGCCTAAATATGGCAATAACTCACTCTGCTGGCTCTAAGCATCTTAGAAATCCATAAATCATGACGATACGTGGCAAATTTCCCTATTAAAAAAGCAATAGAAGATCGCAACACACCGAGGTCATCTCGGGCGATGAAAGGAGCAGATTCCGAAACCAGGACCACTGTCAGTCAGTAGCGAGCAAAGGATTCTCGTGCCCCCGATTAGTGGACCACGGAGTGATATCTCGAATGTGCGTGGCTCGTTGCCCATACAGCCCAGACTACACTTCAACCCAGCGAGCGCGTGCTCGAGAGCTGACGACCGGGCACTTCAGTCCCGTAAAAGACAAAAAAAACAACAGCAAACATAGTGCACTGTTATTGAGATGATTATTGCAGTATTATGTTACTTCTCTGCAAAAGATTATAATTTTTGCTACTCTTATTTACTCTTATCATCTACAAAAGCATACACATTTTGTAATAACAGCGTCTGCAATTTTAAGGGCCGACGTACAACCTCGGTTTTCTGCAGGGAAGATAGTCCTTTTAGCGCTTCCCTCTCCTAAGCTGCGAGGGAAGTCAAGTTGGGGCAAGGTTAAAAGTGGAGAGGATATAGGAAAGGAATAGGTGGGCAAAAGTGAGAAGTGTACGTCGGCCTTTAACGAAATGTCGCGTTTTCATTGGTCAGATGTCATCCTGACTGCAAGAACAATGCTCCTCCCATTGCCGTAGATGGCCTCGGTGTATTCGATCTTTGATTGAATTTTTAACAAGGAAATCGGCCACGCATCGTTATGGTTTATGGATTTCTAGGATGCTTAGAACCTGCAGAGTGAGTTATCACCATATTTAGGCGATCTCAGAAACCTCTTCAGGGCACCTTTAAAAATGTTAGTATTTTTTGATATATCAGAATTGATTAAAATCTAACTAAAAGCAATTTTCTGAATTTTTTTGTTTTACCTTGAAACACGGAATCCTACTCATTATGTATGTTGCATACCTGCCAAGTCTCCCGGGAGACTCCCGAATTTTGACCGTTTCGTACGGCTCTACGGTTAACAAAAATATCTCCCCCCAAAAAATGCATATTCACCCCCTCCCCCCTCTCCCTCCCTCCCGCCCACTTGCTGCCGCAACAGATGGCAGCAATGGTAGCGAGGCCTAGCTGTATCTTGCTAACATGAACAGTGCAATACAAATGTATGAAGTTGTCTTCATGGTATGATGTCGTAGCCTTTCCTAGTTAAGCTGCCTAATAAAACAGTGACATGATAGAAAGAAAAGAACTGTAATGATCACTTCTAAAATTTTTCTTTTATGTTTCGCAACATTTTATATTGATATCAACCAGAGGGTTGTGTGTTATGCAGTTCAGATTAGTGTCATTTATTCAGAAAGCTTATTTGCCTCTATACTGTTTGTTTGTGTACAGGGGTCTCAAACACGCTGCCCGTGCAGCCAGGTATAAGTGAAGAAAAAAAAATTATTTTTTATTTAATTTTGGTTTTTTAATGATGTTTTCACTTTTGCTCACCCCGAGTGTGTAAAAAGCTTGCTAAAAAATAAAAATCTGAGCTGTTTGACTTTGGCCATATGCCAGGATACATGACGGAGACATCGGGCGCGTTGTCATGAAATAGCATCTGTGGAAGAGAGAGGGTCGCTTTTGGTTAAAAATGAATAGTCGGACCGGACGGTGTAATTGAGGCATCGGCAAAGGGCTTTCAAGAGTCCTTGGTGCAGAGCGTCGAAGCAGAGCCTCCTATAATCCTGGTCCACACCTTCACACATACGGATGGCTATCCGGGGCAACTAATCTCCCCTCCATTCCACCCGACATTCTTCCTATACTCTGTTCACCCCTAAGCTGACAGTGCGGTGGAAGCTGCATGCTCGCTGGACCACTCAACTGTCGGCCTTCAACCATGTGACCACTCCCATCTCAAGCGATAAGATTGGTCCGGCGAACACGTAGCCTCCAGCGCACTGTCGGCTTAGGGGTGAACGGAGTATAACCTTGTCAAGCGTTGGGTGTTCCCAACCTCCCTTTTGTGATCATTGTCACTTCACTTATCGTTTGCACCCAAGTTTATCTCAGTAGAGTCACTTCTTTCGAAACTGGTGGATTCCATCGTTGTATGCTTTCCTTCAAGTTCTTGGAAAAGCATTTTACCCTCAATGCGGCCACCCCATCTCCACGCCCAGAGTGATCTTTGGTTGACGGTGGTGTTGTGTACCCGAGATTTGCACTGATCAGCACAGGTTGTTGCGTTCTGTTTCAACGATTCAGTCCTGCGACGTCAACTCTTAAGCAGACATCTCGATGTCGTTGTCCAAGCCGTGTGCAAAATGCAAAGTTGAAGACGAGAAGCGGCTCTTTCAAGAGTTATAGGAACTATCCGATTTCTTCACGGAATTGCGAAACAAGGTGCTGTGTTTAATTTGTCATCAGACTGTTGCTGTGCCAAAGGAATATAATGTGCGACGTCACTTCATGTCATGCCATCAAGAGAAGTATGAAGCCCTTACCAGAAAGATCCGCAAGAACACGGTGTCCCAACTTAAGGCGTCGCTGGGAAAACAGCAAGACTTCTTCCAAAAGGCGGTCAAAGCAAGTGGCGAAACGGTGCGAGCTAGCTTTATTGTTTTCGAGATTATCGCCAAATCGTCCAAGCCCTTCACTGATGGCCTGTTCATAAAAAAAGTGCCTGCTTGAGGTTGCTGACGCTGTCTGTCCCAGCATGAAGAAGACATTTGAGAAAATAAGCCTTTCTCCAAACACAGTGGCAGAAAAAATTAATGAGCTCAATGAAAAAGTCGAGAAAAATTATTCACCCGATGCAATGGCTTCAATGCATTCTCAGTTGCTGTCGATGAGAGCACTGATGTTACTGCCAACGCTCAGTGCGCCATTTTTGTGAGGGGCATAAACAAAGATTTGGACGTCACAGAAGAACTCTTGGACCTAGTGCCAATGAAAGGAACAACCACAGGTGCTGATATTGTTTCGTCCCTCGGAAAGAGTGGTTGATCGTGCCGGGCTGCCATGATAGAAGTTGGTGGTCCTCGCAACTGACGGTGCACCGTCAATTGTGGGACAGAAAAGCGGCCTTGTCAGACGATTGAGGACGAAACTCTCTGGACTGTATATCAGCAAGCAGTTTGCAGCAGTCCACTGCATTTTACACCAAGAAGCACTGTGCAGCAAGTCACTGCAGATGAAAGGAGTCATGGACATTGTGTTTGGTGCTGTAAACTTCATTCGCTCCAGAGCGTTAAACCATCGACAGTTTGTATCTCTGTTGGAGATGGTTGGCAGCGAGCATAGCGAAATTTTGTACCACACTGAGGTATGGTGGCTGAGTCGCCGGAAAGTTCTGGAGAGGTTTTTTATCTTCGACACGAGATTGATAGCTTTTTGAAGAGCAAAAACAAGGCCGTCACTGAGCTGTCCGACTCCAGCTGGCTTTGCTCCCTAGCATTCCTCACGGATATCACTGAGTACCTGAACCGTCTAAATGGGAAACTTCAGTGGAAGGACAAACTTATTACGACAATGTATGATGACATCCAGGCGTTTCAATGAAGTTTTGGTTTTTCATGGAGCCAATGTGGTCAAGCTGGGACACAAGCTGGTGAATCTGGTCGAACTAATAATCGTGGTGGTCAAGCTGGTCTTGCTGAGAGGCGCGCACGCCAAGGTCGGCTAGGAGATAGCCGAACTGGCATTGCTCGGAGCGCGCGCGCCAGGGTCGGATTAGGCTGGGGCGAGGCCACGTCCTGTTCTTTGTCCTCTCGTTTTTGGTAGACGACCGGGCGCGCCAGGCGCGCTGCAAGCTACCTTTGTGTGCGACAATGAAGAGAGAGAGAGAGTGATAGGAACGGAGTATCTGAGACGCGTTTGGCTATCTTGGGCAGATTTCCGAAGGGACTGCTGTGTGCGCGATGTTTGGAGACTACTTGAACGGCGGTGCAAGCGAAGCGGGTTTTGAGGAGACAGCGAGCGGCAGTCCGTCCAGTACGGAAATATGTCGGACGTCCCGACTAGAGGCGTCGCTTCGTGTCTTCGAACGTGTGTGTGTTCGTGAATGACGGTGGTGCCGAGGAGTATCGCCAATGCCATCCAAGCCACACGGGTTTTCTCGCCTCTGCCGACCACGCAAGTTGCCGCTTCGCCCCGATCACTGGCGGGACCCAGGTTCGCTTCTCTCATCCGTGTAGTATTTTCTTTTGCTATTGCCTGTTTCTGGCGTGTGCCTAGTATTTTTTGTATTGAAAGATGAGCAATCTGGTTCTATTAATATTGTTGGCTTTGCACCGAGAACCACTGTCTGTGTGTCGGTTAGTACTGTGTCAGCGCCGAAGATATGTAGCACCTGAACTCATGTGAGCAGGCCGCAATTACGAAAATAATAAATTGGATGCAGATCGTTGGCTATTCTGAAGAGCTTGGCTTGTTTATCCTGCGTATTAGTTTATACAGGTTAAACTGGTTCGGAAGTCCACCAGCATGACCAGTTTACCCAGCATGACCAGCATGCCAAACTGGGCATGCTGGGGCAATAACCCAGCTTGAAGCTGGGACCAGATCAACCAACATGACCAGCATGCCAAACTGGGCATGCTTGGGCAATAACCTGCTTGAAGCTGGGACCAGCTTAAGCTGGTTTTTTTCAATAGGGGCGTTTGAGTACAGCGAAATATACTTTTGTGACAAAAAACTCAGCTTTCCCTATTTTATTTGATCGCTTTGGTCTACAGCTGCTTGCTCCCGGGTTTGAGTACATGTTGGTTCTTGTCGTCCCTGTGAATTAAACTGAAATGCTTCTAATAATGTTTTCAATTTCATTTTTGTTTATGATTCACAGTCATTGGGTTATCTAAAAGGTTAAAGGGCTGAAAGGGTTTGAATGACTGAATCGTATTGAAAAACTCAAGGGGTTTGAAGAGTTGAGAGGTTTGAAAGGCTGGAAGGCTGAAGTGTTATTTTTAATATTGTGGTATTCTTCGCGAGAAAAGTGTATCAGACTAATTGTGTACCCTGTTGAAAATAACCCTTCAACCCTCTCAGCCTTTCAAACCCTTCAGCTATTCAAACCCTTCAGCCCTTCAAACCCTTCAGCTCTTCAAGCCCTTCAGCTGTTCAAATCCCTTAAGCCATTAAGAGCCCCAGTTTTTCAACCCTTTAGAAATCCAAAATTACAGTTAAGTACAGTTGCTTAAAACATGATAGGAAGTTTATTTTAGACTGAGTTTTACACGCGTGCTCAAACGCAGAAAGGCAATAAAACCTAATGTCTACTGAAATCCTAGCTCTGGCAGCTGTAGACAGGCGTAATAAAATAAAATAGCGGCAACCAAGTTCCTTTGTCAACAAATATGTTTCGAGGTACTCACACCGCCACTGGCTAAATTATTGAGGTGCACTGTAGTTCAACCCCTGAAATCGAGCAGGTGCAGCACACGCGCAGACACACACCACCGCGTTATCAGCAACACGCTCAGTCAAATCCATGAGCGCAAAACTAACGTCAGCCGCCATTGACAAAATCCAACCGCGGTCACGGGTTGTCCCTAGTACCGTGGCGGTGACGTCTCCGGCTTTGGTTTCAATCGCTGAGCTACCATTTAAAGCCGGACCAACAAAGATGCTCAAGAAGCGGGGCACTGAAGGACCTTCTTCCCTATCCGCAAACTGAGCTACTTTAGGAAATAGATCCTACGCGTGGGATGGAGACCAATACTGATCAATCGCTTGTTTTGGCCGCGGGGTACAAAATCACCAAGTGGCTTCCCTGACGCACATACCTTGAAGGGTCATGTGATTTCTCCCAGAGACCAGTTAGAATTGTTTGATGATCACGTGGTTTCCGAAAAAGATTGCGAAAGACCCCAAAGACCCTCAAAACACTATGACGAGCTTCTCACACCTTCCAAAAATCTTAGAGGGTGGGTGCAGCCTCTTAGAAAACTTTGACGGTCATCTCAGACACTCTTCTCAGACGTCAAGACCTTTTAGAAATACTGGGGACCCCACAGATGGTTTTTAAATACGGCACCTGTATTCCGGAAAACTTTTCCCCGCTTTTCCAGAAGTTTGTCATGAATATCCTTTCACCCAAAAGTCAAATATATCTCAGTGTCTGTATTTTGGTCTTAAAAACATGCATCTCAGTATATGTATTGCGGGATATTTTTTTAGTTTCTCTTCCCAGCTCTGCTAGTCTAGTTCTACACAGCAGCAGTGGCTGAAAATGTGAAAATGACCAATAAAGAAAAGATAGCTGAAGCGCCTAGCGATACCTCTTTTAGATGCGGAGCACTTCTTGCTCGGGTCTATGTCCCGCGGCGTCGTAGTCCGCACCCGCACTACGCACGCGCAACTCTCCTCCTTCCCTCTCTCCAACAGCTGCGCGTTACTCTCTCCGCTCGCTCTCTCTACCAGCTGCGTGCACTTCGCGTGGTTCGCTTCGACTCACACTGCGCGCGCATGCCCAACTCTCCTCCTCTAGTCTCCTCTCCTTCAAGTGTGAATATAAGCAGCGGTAGCGCGCGTTCCCCCGGAGGAGTGAAAGGAGGATAGTTTTGGGCGCGCGGGTCGCAGCGCCACGCCAGGGCTTTCCAGTGGGGTGGGCTTTCCCCGCAACTCTGCGGCTGTCGTCTGCTAGCGTTTCTCGGCCGCTCGCGTCCGCCGCAGCCCAAATCCGGCCGGCCAAAAGAAATCAGTCAAGAAGGGAATAAATTAATTAAGCAAAGAGAAGCTATGCTTGCCAATTCTAAGGAGGATAATTTGGAAATGATGTAAATATAAGCAGAAGAAAAGTTATGCTAAATCTAAAAGAAGAGAGCTATCGGGGGCTGGTGCGGGGAGAACCGACGCGACGGAAGAAGGAGAAAAGAAAAATGAAATGCAAAAGGAAGGAAAAGATTAGCAATTAAAAATAAAGGCAAGCGAGAAGCTGTACCACGAGTTCAGCGCTGTTGACTCCACTTCACTCCGTTCTTCCGATGAAGTGTGATGGAAGCAACAGTCCCGTCAGTTAGTCGGTTGGCGCAAGCAAGCGTCAGCACCACCCCACAAACTAACAGCAACGCTACGTCCACTGAAGACAAAGCTGCGCAGCGAAGGGCACGCGACGCTGAGCGCAAACGCTTGAAGCGAGCGGCAGACCCTGAACTACGGCAACGAGAAGCGGCGTCCATTCGCAAGTTAACAACGTAATAACACGCAAGTTAACAACGTTACTAACAACGTTACTAACACCGTTAATAACACCGTTAATAACGATCCGCGATGCTCCGCATCACCCCATGGTTCCCCTCGGGAAGACGGTGTAATTTTTTAATTGCCCTTTCTTAAGATGGTTCAAATTGCCTGCAGCTTTCCCTGCGTTGTACGGATCTTTCGAGATTGAGTATCATCGATGATATAAAACAAATCCATAAACAGTTCGCCCCCTTAGAAAAAAAAAAGAAAAAACAATGAAAGAAGCATTTTAAGACACAAAATATTGTACATTTTGAAGAGTTGGAGAGTCGCATTTACGCACAACGCTGGTGTGGTCTTGTTTAGTAGTAAATGACTGAAGTAGTACAATTAGGAGAAGTGTACTCATTTTCAGAAAGAACATATGGGTGCAGGTAAGTTGTCTTACATTATAGTAGTTGTTACTTGTTTAGCATGAAGTTTATACGAACTGTCATACATGACACACTAGTGATTGATTTTGAAATGTTTAGGCCTTTATCTTACCAGTATTTTTTGACACATGTGTAAAACTTTTATAGATTATTTTCCTACAAAACGCTACAAACGAACACAAGTATTATTTATTTGTATGAAACAGTTGACTAGGTATTAGGAAAAATAGCATATTTGACGAAGTGATTGTCAGATATACCTTTTTTATAATTCGGGGAAAACGCTGGCATACCTCCACTGGTGTTACGTTCGACCTCTTCGTTTTGTTGGAGTTCATTTTCCAGGCTGGATCTGCGTAACCGATATGTGCGAGTGTGTACTTGGAAAGGCCTCCTTCACTTTCTGAACATACCAGGCCACTAAACAATGTTATCCAAGACTCAACTCACAAGAAAAGCAATTTCTAGGTACCTGGCACCACACGTTAGTCACAAGAAAATAACAATGTTATCGAAAAATGTACATCGCAAGACGCAGCTGAGCGATTTAGAAACTGCTTGAGGTTCATGCTTGTGTTGCCGCGTTAGTAGCAGACTGAATTCAGAATATGGCGCGGCTCCATTGGCTTCAGACGCTGCGTTCGCCTGCACGTCTATAGAACATTTCGGAAACACGTAGCGCCTTCCATCCTCTTTTCAAAGCAATACGGCGATGCGTTGTATGGCGCGTGAACGAGTACCCACAAATAGAAAAGATTTGTTCATGTTTGTTTAGCATTTCTCTGATTTCAGAACGCAGAAAAAGCGGAATGATAACAAAACAAGGTGAGTATCGGCTTTATGACGAGTTCGCTTTGCTTTTGTTGCGTTTGGAACTCGCACTGGTAAGAGAGAAATAATTAAGGCCGTTCTAAGAGGTACAGAGTGTTCAACTAGGACCGAGCATACATCTGAAAGGCCCCACAGTTCCCCGCTCTGGGCGGTGCAAAGGGATGGGAGAGATTCCTTGTGGGATTTTCCGGAAAGATCTTTTGGCGTTCGGTGACCGTAGCAGACCAACTTTATCGTGCGGAAGGAGACGGTGGTGTGGCGAGATCAGGGCCCGTTTGCTCGAAGCGCTAACCGCGGCTAAAGTTAGCCGCAGTACCTAGGAGAGGGATTTTTTAATCACGTGACTGGTTCGGTAGGGATGCGGGGAAACATGGCGGTGCCACGGTGAGTGAACGCCGCTCGCTTTGGAACTAATATGTCGTTGTAGCTGCAATATCGGGCGCGTTAGTCAGCAACGAATGGTACAGGAGGCTTTCGCTTTGCCCTAGTTCACTTAAATCGCAAAGCATGAGCAATGACCTCGCCGCATTTTTTAGATAGTCTTTCGAATCTGGCCATTCCTAAGCCTAAATAAACGCGATGATTGTCGGCATGGCAACGTCTTTGGAAAGCGGATCGCCTTGACTCGATTGGCCGGGTTATGGAAAAAAAATAAAAAAATGGAAAGCATGCAACATATAAAAAAGAGCTTCACTTTTTTGTGGTTTGTTTTAGCTTAATTTTAATGTTGCAGCAACTTAATTACTCACGTTTGTTCGGTCTTCGGGAGGCGGAAGAAGATTTTTCTAACACATCGCAAAAACTTTGACATGCCTGCCATCTCCAAGTATGCGCTGGTGTATGCCCGAAGGCGGCCGGTTGATCAACAAACGATGACCCTTAGCAGACGTTCCGGCGTAGACAAATAAAATTCGAACATAAATGTATAACGAGCCTGCACTTTTTAATATATTTAATAAATACCAAAAAGCACATATGCAGATTTCGGATTAGAAACTCAATCGAAGGCGAAAATAGGAGGTTATCGCAGACGACAGTGGAAGAAACCAACAACAACAACAATGTTGCAGACGGCCTTCAAAATGTCCGGGCACAGCGTAGCAGACGGACTCGCGGTAAGCGCCGAAGTGAAGCAAAGAGAGGAAAAACTAAGCCAAACAAGGCAAAACAAAATACGCGATGGTCGAACGTCAAGTAAACAAAAAGGGGAGAAAAACAACAACATAAAAGCAGGAGGAAGAAAGAACCCGACGGCGTAGCGTCTCCTCAAAAATAAAAAAAGTAAAGCAGACTTTGAAAAATGGAAGGAGTTGCTGACGGTCCAACGGCCGGTGCCTGCTTTTATTGTAGAAGACGACGAACACGTTGGTCGTCCCGGACCGAAATCACTTTTATTTGCACTACGACGCTCTCCTCGTTTTTTTTTCTTTCTTTGGACGCGCAAGAAGCCTGCTTCTCTTGTAACTCCGCTTTTATTAATTTCAGTAATAGCGTCAGATTTGCATGTGCACAATCGACTTCTTCGAGAGCATACTGACATCGCAATAACGTACGTGGTTCGAAATTGCCTTTTGCGTCTTCATCCTATTCGACAAAACTGTTATAATTGAATTAAGACATTCATGAGAAATGGAAACTGCAACAACGAAACGAATTCATTGATAAGAGCAGTAAAGTTGAAACGTAGCTACGTTCTAAAATGTTTGTACATTGCACTTTAAAAAAAAAAACAGTGCGAAGGTACATTCGTGTTTTGTCTCGCTTACATAGGTTGTGACAGAGTGTTTTCTTCAGGAGAGCCCCGAAATTGCAACCTGAAAGCTCTAACATCTTCCTCACGCGAAGAAAATGTCCTTCACTTATGAGGTGGCACCTATTTTTCAACATTAAAAAAAGCGAATACCCGCGACAATTTTTTTTCATTGGTCTCCTCGCACGGAAATAGGCAAAACCAATGCGTTGCGGAGAATTCGTCTGCTAGCGGAGGCTCCGAGCTCGCCAAGGGTGCTGGGATCACTTTTCGCCCGCGCTCCGCGGGCCCCCTCCTTTCGCCAAGCTACGGGGTGTTTGCCGCTTGGGGCGGGTCGGGGATCTACCAACCAGAGCCTCTGCTACTAACAAAACGTCGTGCGCAGGCCTTGTCTTCTAGGTGGTACAGTGGCTTAAAGGGGTAGTGTAACGAACGAAACCGGAGAAGCGGCACAGCGTTGGAAGACGGCCGCGGGTGGCGCTGGCGCTTGCAGCACCGTCGTTCCGGCTATGGCTCCGGCTTGGCCGCTTGGCCAGCTTGGCTCCGGCCAGCTCCGGCCGATTCGCAGCTGTCGACTACACTGTCGTCTGCTAGTTTCACATTTTTATTCACCTTCGAACACAAATCATGTCGTTGGAAGTTCACTGGAAACAAATAATTGTTTTTGAGGTATTTATATTAGTTATGAAGCGTGTTAGGGTGCCTCTATCTGCCGGCCGATTGAGGCACCCTAACGGAGCTGCGGATCGAAGCGCCACCTACACCGTCTTCCAAGGAGCGGCCGTTCCCGATGCATGGTGGAGGCTACGCGGTAACTACACTACCCCCTTTAAGCCACTGTATAGGTGGTATTCCGCTCACTCACCGGGGCACCGCCATGTTTCCCCGCATCCCTATCCAACCAGTCACGTGATTAAAAAATCCCTCTCCTAGGTACTGCGGCTAATATTAGCCGCGGTTAGCGCTTCGAGCAAACGGCCCCTGGTGCGTACTTGGGCTCTGTCGACGTGATTGTCATTGGGAGGAAACTGAAAAAGAAGTTAAGGACTTAAAGCAGATTGCTGATTTTCTTTATTGCCTAAGATTTTGACGAGCCTTACATAAAAAGCATTTTTGCTTGGACCTCCGGCGGCGTGTCTTTATTCCCCACGGAACATGAGGCTCAAGTATCAAACTGCCAAAAATGTTTTGGGAGTTCTGTGTGCATTTAAGGAGGTCATGCAACAATTTTCGAACTTCGGCACATTAGTTATGGGATGTAGTATGTCACTATAAATATAATAAAGAGCAGAAAACCATAAGATGGTCAAAATGCAGGCGAGCTGGTGTAGATCATACATAGTGGAACCTGAGACTGAGGTATGCAAGGAAAACTTCGAGGACGAGAAAAAGGGGACTCAGACACCGTCTCAAACGCAGCTAAAGATTTTTATTCCGTGCCCTCCTTATATATACATCCTCGGTAACCGGACAAAAGCTCACCGGACAAAACCTCACCGGACAGAAGCTCACCGGACAAAAGCTCACCGGACAAAAGCTCACCCGTTTTTTGACAGACCCGGACAAAAGCTCACCCGTTTTTTTGACAAACCCGGCCAAAAGCTCACCTCAATTTTTTTTTTTTGCTACCCGGGTGAAACACGGGCTTAAATAAAGTGCGGACGCGATGGACATTGGACCATTTTTAGGAGAACTTGCACCCCATCCACCAATGAGTTGCGAATTTTTAAGAATACTTTGGAAGAACAAGTGTTGGGCCTTTTGGAAAAGTAGAAGACAGGTGACCAATTTAGAAAACTGTACGGGATTTTAGATAGGCTCGCGTTCCTTCTACCACAGCTTGTTCCACAATAACTAACCACCAGAGAGAAGTCTACCAATGACATCGTCTACCTGCTGGACTATTTTGATTGCACGTATGTCAACTGGCGCTTCCGTTATACTTTTGTTCCATCTGCGGCGGCACCCACAGCGAATTTTCCCTTCGCCTGGCTCTGTGCCGACGACGACCGGTGTTTCCCGATACGGTGGAATATGTACGACGTCATTCTTCAAGATAAAGACCGGATGAACAACACCTGCGAAGGATGGAGTACCGGGTTCCAGAAGTTTGTCGGCCACGCCCATCCAAGCGTCTTGAGGCTGAAATCAGGCGCTCGTTGCCACGGCACTGACACAAGCCCGGAGAGGTGAGCCCACAGTAAAGCGGGTGCGAAAAACCACTCTGCGCCTGCATAATCGTCTTAGAAATATTTGTCAGGGCTTGCATGTACATCGAGATCTACCAAGACTGCTGGAGCTAGTAGGAGACTGCATTCGCTTCTAACCAATTGATAAATAAACTTGTTTATATTCAATTCAACAAACCATGCGCCTGTCAGATTTAATTTATCGTTGGCTTTTTGTGCCGCACGCATGCACCTAAGTTGTCCGCACTCGTGTTAAGACCAACATGAAATTTTCTCATGGTGAGCTTTGTCCGGGTATGTGAAAAAAAAATCGGTGAGCTTTTGTCCGGGTCTGTGAAAAAATGGGTGAGCTTTTGTCCGGTGAGCTTTTGTCCGGTGAGCTTCTGTCCGGTGAGCTTTTGTCCGGTGAGCTTTTGTCCGGGATTCACATCCTCGATGTCGCCAAATTTCCCATAAACCGCAAAGACCTCAATAGGGTTCACTTTGACACAATAGTACAGACAATTGAAACCTCACAGCTACCAGGATCACTCCGGTCACAAACCATTCAACTGAAAACAATAAAGGCCTTCCAGCGAAACGAAATCAGCAACCGGACATCCACTAACGATAAGAAAGGCAATCTTTCCTCCCTCGCTTAACATACAAAAAAAAATGCTGAAGGAAACACGTCTACACAACAAACAACCGGTTAAATCTTGAGAAACGCCTTTGATTCATCCGTGAGGACCATGGGTGGTTGCTGATTTCGTTTCGCTGGAAGGCCTTTGTTGTTTTCAGTTGAATGGTTTGTGACCGGAGTGTAGTGTAGATCTGTGAGCTCGGTGCAATTGTGGTGAATGTGAACCCTTTTGAGTGATCTGTGGATTAGTAGAGCGAGGAAAGAATGACGTCCTTATCTTTTTTTCGGTTTCGTGGTTTTGTTTCTTTGAGTGCCCCTGTTGTTCTCAGTTGGATGGCTTGTGACCGAAGTGATCCCTGGTTGCTGTGAAGTTTCAATTGTCTGTACTATTGTGTCAAAGTGAACCCTATTGAGGTCTTTGCGGTTTATGGGAAGTTTGGCGACATCGAGGATGTATATATAAGGAGGGCACGGAATAAAAATCTTTAGCTGCGTTTGAGACGGTGTCTAGTCCTCTTTTCTCGTCCTCGAAGTTTTCCTTGCATACCTCAGTCGCAGAAAACCATGTTTCTTCATGTGCGCTAGCTTTTATTATATGCAACAAATTAAATGCTGGGTGACTAGGCTAGCTCAGTTACAGAAGTGCTATTAACTCTGCATCCACTAGCAGTATCCCCTCCCTCCCCCACGGCCTGCCTCTCGTCATTCGACGCGCCACCGTCTAGGGGTCGGCTGCTATGGTAACTGCTGTGTAATCAACGGCATACATATGTATTGAAGCACAGCTTCTAGATGGCATTTTACCGCGTTCTATAGAACACAGTTTTGAAACGAAACTCTAGATGGCGTACAAAACGATGGGAGGGAGACTGAAGAAAATGAAGATGGTGGTTCCCCCCCCTCCTCCCCGGGAGCTCCACAACTGAGCTAATCTAGTAACGCTGCCCACAACTGCTATGCCGCCTCCCGAGCCTTGTGCGCAGCAGGGCTACTACCGGCTTTTCACAAAAAATACTAAATTCACCTACGAAAAATTATACATGCCCCTAGATTTGCCACAACAAACCCTGCGCGAGTCCCTAGACATAGAAAAAAATGTCTGGATCATAAAAACAACAACGCGCAAGCTTCAGATGGGCAAAACTTGATTCTGGAATTACTAGTGCTGTTTTCTAACAGCATCTCTGGACTATATCTTGAATTTGACATTTCAATTATTTGTCTGTTAGTGCACTGAGAAGAAAAAGGCAAACAAGCCACACTTCTATCAAGTATTTATAATTAATGAAACAAATCATGAAAACACTACATGAACGATGCATCCTTACCATTTTTCTCATTGTTTTTGTTAATTAGTAATAGGTTATCGATAGAACAAACTTTCTAAATAATTTCTAGGTAGGCTTACCAATAAGACATCGCATTTGGTTTTTTGTTATGGCATTGACGCAGCAAGTTTAAACGAAGTTCACGCACGAATTTTAATTCACCACCTGTGAAATAAAAATCCAGATTTATGCCTTCTAAATAATTAATTTGTTACTTTGCCCCATTTTTAAACATTCGTATTAAGCAATTCAATTTTAATAAAGTTAGAACTGTGCAAAATGTTTTAAACAGGTGCGACTAAGAAAAAAATTATTTCAAACTTTATAGCAGCTTCTGGGCTTGGTTGCCCATCCTTCGAATGGTGTGTCGTATGGTCGTACTTTCATGCTGATACTCCTATATTACATTTTAAACGTGAACTTTAAGCATTAAATGTCTTCTAAAAATCATTCTATTTCAATATCTATTTAAAAAATTATTTCTACGCACACTCACATTTTTTTAATTGCTTTCGTACGATCGATGAAGTGCGTATCAAGTTGGATTATTATTTTTCTAGGTTGTTTTTGTTATTTTGTTTTCTCACTTCCTTGGGTGTGGTGTGTATGTTGTGGTTCCGCCCCAGAGACCATCTCAATGAATTTTCAGTATCCAGAATAACTCTAAAAATAATTACGCGTTATGTGCTGCCAAGTTGTGGCTTTTAAAGCACTTCTAGTTTTTAAAGCAATATTGGTACGCAACAGAAAATAAATAATGTAGATACGAGTACTAACTCTCGTTAATTTGGATTGTAGACTTGCAAGTTAGCTCAGTGGACACGTCATAAAAAAAGCAGATCTGCGTCTTTTTCTCTGTAGTGCTAACGAGAAAAGTAAGAACAGGAATGCAGAGACGGCAACGCAGTTCGCTGCAAAATGTTCGGATTCAAACTGTGCCAGGCTTCCATCTGATGATCCAGCGGCGTCTACTTTTCATTATTTCGGACGATGTTTTAAGCTATAAGCTTACATAGAAGGCACTTCCATTTCAGCGCTGTGTTTTTACTCAGTAACGAAAATTCGCGAGGGAGTTCGCAGCCAATGCAAGAACGTCAAACCATCTAACCCATCTGTAAAGCGCTTACCCATCTGGCTCGAAACGCTTGCCGCGACAGCTGCGGTGTGTCGAACAGCGAAAGTTGATGGAAGCGTTGGAGCGCGCCAATGGATCTTTTTTCTTCTAATGCATCAGAATGAGTGCCGTGGTACATGCCCTGACCTTGGACGTGGTTTGAAGGCACGTCAATAAAGTTCGCAACGACGCCACTGGATTGCGCCCTAGCCCTATGCCAGCGGCGTCTTCCCCTTCACCAATTTCGGACCCAACAGTGGCGGATTGCGGATGCGTCACTAAGGTACGTGCAACCCCCCCCCCCCCTCCTTTCCCTCCCGTTCACGGCGCTTCGCGGCGACAATCTGCGAATTGCTAATTACCAAATAATTAGCCACCTTTGGGCACCCCTACGCGCCACCTAACGGCCCAAGTACGCCCTAGCCTCTCTGCCCCCCCCCCCCCTTGCACCTCGGTTACTAGGTGTAACGTGACGCGGCCGGCGTGCGGGTGCGCTTTTTGGGCGCCCTGGAAGCTCCTGCCATTGGCTTGGATACCTGTGGACGCACACGAGCAGCGGACACGTTCTTCGGCCTGCCACGTTGTTCTTGACGCGCAGTCGTCTTACCATGTTACCCGGGCCGTAAGCGCACGGTGCTGTAGCCCCTGTAGGCACAACATTTATGCGCAACAACACAATGGCTCTGCCGTTTTCTGCGCATCGCACGCACGTAGTTCATGAGCTCGCTAAGTGACCTCATGTGCTTGCACCAGGGAGAAGAGTCGTTTTGGGAATGTTAACCCCAAGCAAAAGTGCCGAGAGGCTGTATTCACCATGCTTCGTTTTAGTATATAACAGCTGCGCGAAATGCTCACGCATTTCTTCGATAATCTGCGTGGCGGCAGCAGTGATTTCGGCCCATTTTTTATATAGCGCAGTTGATGACGAATACATACTAACAAGGTTGAAGTTCACAAAACACATTAGCTATTTACTTAAAGTAACTTTGAGGGGCGAGGTTGCACAAGGTCGGTGATAATTCCGATCCCTGGGGTACCCCAATGCTGTTAGGATTTATACAGCTGAGGTTTTGGCCTACTTCAATTGCGTACTTTCCACCTCAAAGAAACGAGTCATATTTAACTGTTGGGCTAGTTGGCTATACATTGGCGTTTGCGCTTTTGATTTTTAGCACTCTGAGAAACGCTTTAACAAAAATCAGTGGCTTACCCTGCATTCTTTGAGCCTTGAGGCTGTCGCAAAAATCGCTTGATGAGAAAGCGAATAGTAGGCCTTTTAGACGTCCACTGCTACGGGTATTCTTACGTGATAATATTTTGCCGGGTATTTTGGGACACCCGAGTGAATTAATAGAATGCTGTCGTGTGTCCCGAGGTGTTTTCTAAAGCCAATCTGTGCTGGATGGAAGGTTTCCCTGTTTTCCGTTGGCCAGTCTATTCGGCCAAATACCATTCTCAATATTAGTTTACACATTATGGATGTAAGCGATATGGGTCTGGAGTTTTTCGGTGATGTTGGTTCTGTTCCCAGTTTGGGAATTGGTGTCACCCACGATAACTTCCAGCTATCTGGTATCGTTCCTTTGTTTCATATCTTGTTGGTGCACCCGAGTAATTTCTTTTTAGCTTCAGTACGCACGTTTTAGATTATATCTCCGTTGATTCGATCTTGTCCGGGTGTGCTCTTTTATCTTCCTTTATTTCTGCCTATAGTTCACATGGTGTGAATTTTTTATTACTCGGTTCATTTTCGTCGACATCTTCGATCTGGCAAATTTGTTGGTCTCGTATCGTTGCTGGGTGTGGGAAAAAGAGCAAGCCCGTTTTTTCGGCACTCCTGAGCAATGCTCGGTATTGTTCGTTTGGTTTAAAAGTAAACATTTGGCGGAGATCGGTCTGGTTGGGGGTAATTAATATTAAAAATTTGATCACCAACCAAGCCCTTCTCTAGGGACCCAACGTTTCAAGGCCAATTCGGCCTCTTCTTCAGGGGCGACTACGGCTATGGCCGTTGAGGAGCAGTGTCTTTTTCTTCTACGGCGTGTGTCTGGTCTTCTTCTACGGCTGTGCCTTTTTCAATAAAGTGACGAAGGCCGTTCACATAGGCGGATGGTAAAGCTCCGAGAGATTTATTGATGTTCTGTGGCGTTGTTTGAATATGCCATGATTCGAGGAACAGTCTTTTTCGAGGATTTGTCTCAACGTCAATGATGCATGCGTTTTCAAAGTCAATGCGATGGTCCTTGACGTCGCAGTGCTCAGCGACCGCGCTGCGCTCGTGATCAAACTTGCGCACGTCGTTTTTATGTTGACGGATTCTCTCTGTAAAGTTCTTCGTTTCGCCGATGTATGTCGCCGCGCAAACCCCGCAAGGAATCTTATATATAACGCCTTGGGCTCTTTCTTTACCAGGGCGATCGTTTGGGCGTGGCATGAGTCGTCCAAGGGTAGACACAGGTTTGTGCGCTAGTTGGATACCCTCTTTCGCAAGCACACGTGCCAGTGCCTCGCTTGTTCCGTTGATGTAGGGAACGCTGATGCGGGAGGTTGGGCGGGAATTCGCACTTAACTGTTGCTGCACGTGTCGTTGGTTTCGGCCTACACGGCGGGCAACGCGATGGATGAAGCTGCTCGTGTAGCCGTTCTTTTTAAGGTCAGCAATGACGGTTTGTTCCTCCTTTTTTGTCTTCTTCTGATGAGCAGATGCATCTTTGCCCTGGTTAAGAGTGTCCTGACCACCGACGCCTTATGATTGGCTGGGTGGCTGGATTCAAACTGGAGGTAGCGTCCAGTGTGCGTCGGTTTTCTGTATATAGAGAACTTGAGCTCTTTCCTTTGCCGTTTTACTAGCACGTCCAGGAAAGGTAAGGTGTCCGTACTTTTCGCGCTCCACAGTGAACTGGATGGCCGGCTCGATGGTGTTGAGATGCGCCAGGAATTTGTCCACTTCAGACTTTTCCAGGACGCAGAAGCAGTCATCTACGTACCGTAAGAAAATCTTGGGTGGTGTGGATAATGACTGCAGTGCCTTCTGTTCAATAGCTTCCATGCAGAGGTTTGCCGTGGTGACGGAGATGGAAGCACCCATCGCGGTTCCACTGGTCTGCTTGAAGAACTCCCCCTAAAGCTGAAATATGTACTGTCGAGGCAGAGCTCAAGGAGGCGGCACAGTTCATCCACGCTGAGGTTCGTTCTGTCGCTGAGGTTTGTTTGGTGATTGTTTTTTTCCAAACATGACATTGAAAATTTCCCATAGCTTGGTTAGTGACGTGAGTTCGTCAAATGATTCGTATAGCGAGAATCAGTTGGCTTGGCATAGTTTTCTGGCATGTACCTTGGCTTCGTTGGTTGGCTTGTTGACTAATTGTAGTGTGAAGGAATTTTTGTTTTGTCTGTACTCTTACAGCCTTTGGGTTCTCATGTGTTCTTTGTGCCGGAGACAAGAATGGTATCCGTGGCCGGTGCGTCAGAGTTGACTTGCCGTTTCTCCGCCATCTCGTCCGTGGCCGTTGCCATGAGGTTTGTAAAATCTTCCATTGATTCCTCTTGTTACTGATCGGACATGTTTCGTTTAAATCTATCCCATATGACAGTTACCACTATTTTGTTTCTATCTGTGTTTTACAATGTTTTCAATCTTAGTTTCTATGGGGTGGTAATCACTTCCCCATGTGTCATGAATCAGTTTCCAGTTCGTTTTGAATTCCGAGTAGTGAAGGTACGGACTGATCTTGGTATCTTTATGTTTGGTATTGGTGGCGTATCTTGTGTTGACCGATAAGTCTTTGATCAAAATTAGGTTAGCTATTTCGTATGCTTCCGCTAATTTCTGTCCTCTCATAGTGGTTGTTTTGTAATTTCATTTCGTGTCTGGAGCATTGAAGTCTCAACCAATTATCATCTCTTTGTTGGGAAACTTTTGCATAATTATGTGTATTCATTAGTAGTCGTCGTCTTCTTCATTGGTTCCTACTCTGGCACACGTTTTCACTAGTATGATTCTGTTGTCGCCTATCATTGTTCACACAGCTACGACTTCTTGAGATTTATTGCACCACTTACTAGTGTCTATCTGCGTGAAGGTCAGCTCCTTGACAAACTATATACCGGCTTAAGCTTCTACCACTATTTTGCCCTTCACGACAGTCGTGCAGCCCGAATCGAAAAATCCATCAATGTAACCCTGTTTGGCAGTCAATGTTTTCTAGTGGACCGCTGACTGTGCCTGACTGTACGTCAAGCATGTCTGATTGGCCAACAAGTTACTCCGACCGACAGTCAAACTCCAGTCAGCCTCCGCTTGTCGGCTTTCTGATGGTTTCCTGGTGGCAGTCGGCCGCCGCGAAATGCCATCAAGATTTCTTGGTGGTGATTCTGATTGTACATCGATTGTCTCTGACTGTACGTCAAAAAGCTTTGACGTGCAGACAGACGTACGGTCAAAGGACGTAAAGTTCGTTCAGATACCACTATTTCGTCAAAGATATAAAAATGCAAAATAATCTATGCACGAGAAGACGATTTCGGGACGTGAGCCCATAGAACCGCTGATGTTAGAGATATGACACGCAACCGACCGACAACCCTGATCAGAAGCCCGCCGAAACGCCGAACACGCCACTTTCGCTTCGCGCATAGAGGCTTCGCCGAGCTTCCATGAACGATCGCTCTCGACTCGTTTTGTTTGCCCGCTTGCTCCAACCTGTCGATCCTGCCCGGGCTCTACAATGTCTTAAGTTTTAGTAGAAGTTCTACTCGACAAGACCCAGCCTGTCGTGAGTTCCTGCGATGTAAGGAACTTTAGCGGTGTAGTTGAAGACGACAAGGTGTACCAGGTCTACTGGGCCGGAGACGCGCGAACAAAAGGATCGTTCTACGACGCGAAAGTACTCTACATGGCTGGTGAGTAAAACGTACAGCGATTGATGTACGAGTGCTTTCATAACATGCTGAAGGCTTAACTGCATATGCAGCCGAAGCATTCTTTAGAGCGATGCGCTTATTGTCGCAATCTCGCGCTGCAATACTAAAATGCTCCTGACTCGCTCCAAGAGGTTTGCGCCAGAAGGTTTATACCTTTCTATCTGGCATGGGATATTGGCCTTACCGCTGTGTCGCACCTTATTAATATTGTTTCATGAAGAGTGCAGACAAAAAGCATCCGCGAGCGTAGTTCAGATATGTCTGCGGCTCGCGTTCGTCCGTGGAAGCCAGGGCTGTCTGTCGTAGCATGCATGCTTGCTCTCTAGCTTCAACGGAGTCGCATAGGTTTTGTGAATTAAAGTGTATACGGTCGTCCCGAAAGGTTCAGACATCGAGGGCGTTTCTTTGAAACATGCTTACGGTGCATGTGGTCCCGTTTGTAAACGAATTCCCCTTTGCCTGAAAAACGCAAATTTCAAAAGGGGGAAAAAGACAAAGGACGGGTACACACTTTTTCTGATTTTTGATGTCATGAATTACATTCATTTTAAGGACTTGTGAACCGCTTCATAGCCACCCAAGATTGCCACCTCGGAATTCGAGCTTTATATAAAGAGTAAAGCTATACGCATTCCGGAGTGCACTTCGGACGGAAATGGCTATGCGCACTCCGCTAAACTCGTATAAAACGAATGGTCAAATCGAGTTTTCTAAGTGATGGCATAGCATAGGGGTTAAGGAATTCTGTGTCCGGCACTCGGCGAGTAAGGACGCAAGGATGGCTCGCTCCGATAGAGCGGAGATAACGGCCCTCTCGGGCCGCGGTTTTGTTGTTGACGACGTGTCCCAGGATTATCAGATTGTGATGCCTGCCCTACCGAGGGGCGTTGCTTTTTCAAACACCTTGCAAGGTATATGTATAGATGGTAGCGAAGCTTCCATAGGAGCCCATAGGCGCAAAGATGGCGGCTCATGGGGCGCAGCGCCATCTGTGAGATGCGCGGCATTGTCATTAGTCATGCTCGCCTGTGACGTCCCGGAAGTGACGCTTTATTAAAAAGAGACACGAAATGACGCAATTTCCTCATGATTGTGACGTCACAATTCTTTTTGGCGCGAAATTTAAATGATTTTCGCCGGTGGCGCGAAATTGAAATGCTTTTTTCAGATGTTCTACATGCCTGCGCAAGTACCGTCCTTCATACCTTGCTTCACGCGTCATAACCTTGCTTGTATCAATGACTCCCATGTAATGTCTAATGCAAAAGAATCACTTTTTTATCAGTTCTGGGAACCACCAATAAGTTACTACCCATTTCAACTAAGCAGGGTGTTACAGCACGCCCATGAAGGCATACTTATGATTGTAACTATGGCTTGTTTGCCAATACAGACAAAACGGCACAAGCTTGGTTTACACAGTTTATTATATACGAACTTAGAAGACCACCACAGGACACTTAAAGATAAAGATATGGTGTTGAAAACATGGTGAAAAGAGGTTTGGACAACTCTATGCACGCACTTAATAACCTTGCTTAATACTCTCAACAGGAGGCACGTTTACGCATTTATATTGCACTGTTCACGTTGAGAGCTCGTAATTAGATTTAACCATTTCAATCACAGGTGGAAGTGCGGGGCCATGCATGTATTTCGCATTTGAATGTCCACATGAATCAATGCTTCAAGAGATTGGAAATTGAGACCTTTTGTTATAGTACATGCGCTCGCCACAAACATATTGTGCTCCACAGCTTGACTGTCTATGTGAGCGCTAGTACGCAAGAAACTGCCACAAATGGACAGGAAAAAAAGCATTAGAAAAAGGTCATCAATTTGCTCTGTTGCCAATTGTTAGCACCATACTGACTCACTGATTTACCTTTCATCACAGTTTGATCTGCTTTTGTATACCTCAGACAACCAAACATTAATCCAGGTTTATATTTCAAGTCGTCACACTTCACAAGTAGACATCGAAACCAACGCTTGTTCTCACACACTCTTCAATCATGCGCAGGGTTGCACAGGGTGTGTAGGGTGTCTACACACCTGGAAAACCTAAAATTCTCAAGAAATTCGGATTGTATTGAAAGGACAAGGTAATATCAAGGAAACCATAAAAAAAGTTCCAAGTCAGTAAGAATGATAAGTGAAAGTGCAACGGCAGCGTGCAACGAAGCCCGGTGATTGTACCTCGGTGCCGCTGCATTGAATAACGTTGCCCGACACGTCACTAGGCAGCGCAGGCCACTAAGTACTCCCTGAACCGAAGTAACGGTCAACATTTTATCGAAATAGTCAGGAAAACCTTGGGAAAATTAAGGAATTCGGAATAAGTGATTTCGTAGACACTTGTCCAATCATTCAAGTGAACGACGTCATCTAGCACTATACAGCAAGAGTCGAATGAATCTAACATATTTTAAATAAAAAAAACAGTTTTGCATGCTGCGACACTGAAATTTTGATATTGATCCATGGAAAACTCAAGTTCATCTAGCTGAACCTATACGTTAATTGCAGTGTCTGAGCATGCGAAACTGACTTTTACACTTTATTTAAAGTGTGCTATATTCATTTGATCATCTCTGTAGACAGTTTCGGCAGGGCATGTGATAATTTGAGAGTAATGTACTCGCACAATCCGGTATGCTAGCGCGAGCATTGAATGCAACATATAAGACAAACTAAAGGCAATGCCTGACCTTGGGCATAACGCAAGTGTTGTCTCATCTGCACAGCCTCTGGACTTGTTGCTTGGTTTTGCGTCTCACAGCTGCATCAAGGAGCTCAGTATATTTTTTTTACGGGCAAACCAATGAAGTCGGACTTTTGCAAACAAAGCAAATAAATCATTATAGACATCCTCACTGCAGAGAGTCAGCAGCTTTTCGACCTTCTCATGAAGAGTGATGCAAACCGCCTTCCCAACGCCTTCTTTTAAAACCAGACTGTCAACTGACGCCACAAAAACCTTCTCACAAGCTTGAACGAAGGAAACAAAGCAAGGTGAAGGGACTGAGAGGCTTCCAAAGTCTCCTTCAGCCGTTCCTTTCACACTCAAATAAAACAACACTTGGCTCTCATAAAAAAATTGGCATTCTTGATTTGCAATTCACATTGCTGAGCTGCAAATCAACAATTGCTTACAGTAACGGAAACCCTTAGGGCTGTGAAAGTACAAGCCCAAGACAAAGGCTTTGTTCTGGCTGCACCACCGCCTGCCGAACCTGCTTGCATTGCTCATCTTCAGCTGAGCTTCCACAAGGGCCTCAACGGCTGGAGACACAAGGCTACGTACACTTTCAACTATCTCAGTGACAGTCAGCATATGACGCCGTCGCTGCAGTCGTTGCTGGAGTCTCCTGTTGTGCTTCTGAAGCCGTCGAAGTTTGGCCCTCAACACTTCCATCTTGCCCTTGCCCTCTCGGTATGGGTGGCACAGGACCCTGCAAGGGGAAAGCAAAAGCAATTATGAAACGCTTCGAGAAACAATTAAAGGAGCAATGCACCTCCACTGTAAAAAATGTGGAAGTACAAGTAAGCTTTGTGCATCATGAGAGATACCTACGTTGGTGAGAAACTGCAGAAGTCGAAGTCACCGAAGCATCACAATCGGTAGGGGAAGGTTCGGGCGCCCACTCACCGTTTTCTCCAGAAGGCAGACCATGTCCGTCCACCGCGTATGTGTGATCTACTACAAAAAACAAAACAAAGGAAACAAAGTGACAGAGTGGTTGCAAAAAGCTGAACCAGCTACAGCTTGTCAAGTACTACGCAACAAAGTAATCTTCAAAGACTGTCCTAAACAATGCACACTATCAAAACTTACCATGAACTCTGGTTGGAGGGCTAGTCTTCGCGCTACAGGTCAGAGCCGTGAGACTGCTCCCCACATCTGCAAAGCAATGACGAGGCAAATAAAAAATCGGTCAAAAATATCAATCATCGCATTGTTTCAGGATGTTCCTGCGGCATGTGACAAGCTAGATTAAAAACATGGTCATACATGTTTCGCATGTTTCCCAAGAAAGCACAAGTACTGGGAACACACCCTATCATAGAAAGGATCGCTACTACGCGACAGTCCAAAATATATGAGACATGGCCTGCAACACTTCTCCGCCAATATGCAATTACTTTTACCTTGTTCCGTAGTGCGGTGCGTGTGACACCGTGATGATGTGGTCGCACCGATGCTACTGCTGCTGTCCTGTGTGGGCTCGCCCTCGCCGATCAATTGGCCAGGGCTGCTGCTCTGGACGACATCTCCGGCACCTAAGCAAAGTTCATTTGCAAAGTTAAGCAAACACGTTATGTACACTGAAACAGTTCCTTGTATCTGCATGTGAAATACCTTCTGAATAAGCTTATGTTCTCAGTCATAATGAAAACAAGATTTCGTGCTCACCTTCAGTGGTCAAATATGCTGGTATTGCATCACGACGCAGCCTTCCTCGATAAGGAAACGCGGAGGGCTTGAAGTGCCTGGAGCATACCACCCGTTCCCGCAGCTGCTGTGGTATCTTGTTCTGTAGGCTTGCGTTCCGGCAGAACTGAACCCAGACCCTCCGCCTGAATGTGAAGCAGTGTATTACTTTACATACCCTGGGCTAAACTGAACAGGTCGAAATGCCTTCAGTGGACATTTAAGAAAGGAGCAAGAATAAACAATAATGTTAGCGATAAACTGGTGACATCATTGTACCTGGTCTCCCGTCTGGGTCCAGCGAACGCCATGAGCGCGGAGCACACCTCTGTGCCCGTGAGGTCAGATAGGTTCACAATGCAGAAGATTACATTACGAGATTCCCGATCGCATCGACAGTAAGTAGACCTGATAGTCGCCAGCATGTTAGAAGGACGACAACAACCACGTTTCAAGCAGAAAGAATGTTTTAGTGTTATTCACACCATAATATGAAAGTTGATTAAAACTGAAATGTTAAGTCATTGTTTCTTATTAGGTTTTTGTGGTCGCGCAGCCGTTCAGCAGAGGCCACGCAAATCCGCCACTAATATTTGAGATTAGTTTCGTCTCGCGCAACTTGGAACGAAAACTGGGCCCAAAAACGTTCGATCAACGGGTGCCTAATACTAAGTAAGCATGCATGAAGGCCCATAGAAGAGGTCAAGAGCTTACCAGACATCACCGGACAACGGACATCACACATAGTTGCAGCGGACACAGCTACAAGTTTCACCTTGCAGAGTCCACGGGAAAACGATGAAGTGTGATGCCAGCGGTGCAGTCATCACTTGGGCATCGCGCTACCGAGCAGCGTCTCTTTACATCCGGCAGGCTCATCGTCCCGACGAACGGAGCCTTGAATGCGCCCGGCGGGCGCTCGACAACAAAACCCGCAGAACGGCACAATAGGCTTTAACCAGTACAAACCGTTCTGCAATCGGATACGTGAGAAAACTTAAGACCACGAATCGTTTAAGGATTGCAAAGTGAAAGTTTGACGGGAGCTACAGAAAAGCAGGCACACTGGCAAACGCAAACAGTGCAAAAACGAGGCGTATCAGGACTGCGAGCTTCTGCCCACGGCGTAAACACCTGTAATAGCGACGTTGCAGAGGTCGCAACAAGTGTGCAAAACATAATACATATCAAACACTAACTAAAACGTTCACCCAACTGAACATGCTTAAACTAAGTTATTATGAATAAATGATACTTTCATTTAAAGTAAACTATATTAAACACCGAAATGTGTCTTTAATATTTTATCAGCTTAGTGTTTCGCCGCGCAAAACACAGTCGCGCTGCGGTAGCGCGGCCTCCAGGGTGATGACGCTGACGATTGGTTTTGGGCCGCTTTTTTGCTCCACTTTCGCGACCCATATGAATTGACCTTGCACCTTGTTCCTTCACTGTGACATCGCCGGACGGCCGTATAGGATTGCGGACTTCAAGACAGGACTCGAGACCGCAGGTGTGCTGCAGGACCTGAAGGCATGTGGACCGTACCAGATGAACCACTTCTGGGCGGTCACATTCCACTCCTTGGCTTCGAAGCACAAGCTACTGGAGGCAAAGGAGCTCCAAGTTAAGGGTAGGCGTTGCCTTGTTTTGGATCCAAACAGGGCCGAAGTGCGCCTGAAGCTTCATTGGCTGCCCACTGAAGTCCCAGACGACCTTGTTCGGAAGGCACTCGAGCCTTTCGGAAAGGTGGAAGGTGTGAAAAGGGAGACCTGGTGCGAAGAAGGCTTCAGCGGCGTTGAGACGACCACAAGGAGAGTGCGCCTCAAACTCAAGGACGGCGTGACGACGGAACGACTGCCCCACCAGCTGCGGATTCTCAACGCCAACACGCTTGTCATCGTCCCAGGTAGGGCACCTATGTGCTTGCGTTGCCGGAAGAATGGGCATGTTCGTCGAGACTGTCGGGCGCCGCGCTGTGATTCGTGTCGGCGATTTGGTCACCTCAAAGAGGACTGTGTGCAAACCTACGCTACAGTCACCAACGTGGAGCCCGAGGATCCCAACTCTGAACTTTTAATGGACGAGGTTGAGGCCGAGGCGACTGTGGGAGAAACAAAGTCTACGGACGCTGCACCGGCGCAGGGGCCATCTTCAAGCAACGCGGAATCAAGCGACATGTATCCGCCGCTCACCGTGCCTTCAACGGAAGCAGCTTCGGCAGGGTTGACGAAGGAAAGCAAAACCATCGACTTCCACCTGATGCAGGCAGCGGAGAAGGCCAACTCATCGCTGACGATGCGCGGCGGGGACAACGGACAGACCGACGAAACTACTATGGACGTTATAGAGGGAACCACTGGAAAACGACCCCTGGATCTGGCAGAGAGTGAATGCACCGAGGACGAGGACGACCCAGACGCGCCACTCCAGCGTCCGCCATGGCAACCGGTAAAAGCCAGAAGAAGTCGTACCATCAAAACCCGAGGACCAAAAGATGACCGATGTGAGCCCAACTCACTGTAGGTTGTATTCTTGATCACCTCAGTCGGTTTAACGCTAACACTATTTCTCGACGATGTATAAGCTTAAAGTTGTAACGCTAAATTGCGTCAGCTTGATTGTCCAGAGGCGTAAGCAATGGCTCCTGAATACCCTCCTCAAAGAACGAGCGGATGTTGCGCTCCTGCAGGAAACGAAGCTCACGCCCGGACATGTAGAGCACGCAACTAAATTCTTTGAGCGCCTTTTTGACTTCCGGCACTCTAACGCTATCTCACATAGCGCTGGCACAGCAGTTCTAGTTCGCAAAAATAAGGAAATTTCGGTGTTTCCAGAATGGGAAACTGATCGCAGCGGCAGAGTATGCGCAGTGGACTTGCTGTGCCACGGCGACGTGCTGCGGGTCGTATCAGTGCACGCTCCGAATGATCCGGCAGAAAGAAAGGCCTACTTCGACAACTTGGCGCAGTACATCGACACACCGGCCAAGGTGATTGTGGGCGGCGACTTCAATTGCATATTAAACGCAAAAGATTGCTCGCAGGGCCTGAGGCAGGACTCGAGTTTGGCGGTGCTTCGGAAACTCCTTACAGTGCATGACTTGGAAGACGTTACTGGAGCGGTAAACGCCCCCGATCCCGGCTATACGCACTGGCAAGGAAACTGTCATTCGCGTTTAGATCGGGTTTACGCGTCGAGTGACATAGCAAAAGTGGCTACCGCTTATCACGTTGAACCACTGGCCTTTTCCGACCACGCATTGGTCGCCGTGCGGTTCGGAAAGAGAGCACTAACGAGACAGGAGCCTTGCTGGCAATCGTGGAAACTCAACGAAAGTCTGCTTGACGATGACGAGGTGGTCAAGGAAGTGAAAGGGTTTATCAAAAATGAAACCGAGAAACAAGCAATGAATGCCGTGAATTGGGAACTGTTAAAAGAGGAGATTAAAATGGAGCTGATATCAGTCGGGCAGGAAAAGGCGAGAAAAAAAAGAGTGGAAAAGAAACTTCTAACAGAAACTTTAAGAACGCTTATTCACGCTGAAAATCGGACTCCGGGATGTTTTGGTGACGGCATAAAAGAATGCAAGTGTAGTCTACTATCTAAGCTAGAGGAAGAATACAGAGGTGCAATGATTCGGTGTAGAATGCAAACACTAGAGCGAGACGAAGAGCCTACGAAAGTGTTCAAAACGAAAGAACGTGAACGAGCAACAAAAAATAAAATCACGGCCCTAAGAGTTGGGGAAGTTCTTGTTACTCGCCAAGAAGAGATCGAACGAGAACTCGTCAAATTTTACGAGGAGCAAAAGTGAAGCAAAATTCCAATGATCATCTATCAAAAAAGTTCCTTAAAATGATGCCGCAAGTAGAAAAATCAGTGTCAGAACAGGTAAATCAAGATATCACAGTTGAAGAAGTAATCGAAGCAATTAAAGAATTAGCACCTCGTAAGTCACCAGGTGTGGACGGGCTTGGAGCGGCATTCTACAAAACGTGTTCAGAGCAAATAGCGCCGATCCTTTGCGAGGTCTACGCAGACATTTTGAAGAGACAACTTCTCCCACCCTCCATGAGACAGTCGGTAACAGTGTTAATACCAAAGAAAATAAGCACCAACAATACTCGATCGGCCGACGACTATCGGCCAATAAGTTTGCTAACGGTTGATTACAAAATCCTCGCCAAGATACTAAGCAAGCGCCTCGAGAGCGCCCTGCAAACGGTCGTTGGGGAGCACCAAACGTACGGGTTTAAAGGGCGGACAATTGGCTCAAATCTTCATATAATGCGTATGATCGCGGAAACTGCAGAAGCAATGCAAATGCCGATAGCTGTGCTGCAAGTTGATTTAAAAAAGGCATTTGACAAGGTATCACACTCATTCTTATTTTCATTACTAGAGCACTGCGGTGTGGGGAACCGACTATTGGGGTATGTAAAGATATGCTACAAGGATATAAGGACGCGCCTCTTAGTAAACGGTCGTAAAACCACGTCAATCCCAGTCTTTTCATCGGTCAGACAGGGGTGTCCGATGTCACCAACACTGTTCGCTTTGTACTTGGAGCCTCTCTGTAGGGCAATTCTTAGTGACGTGAATATACGAGGGGCCGGCCTGGCGGCGTCGCATGTCAAGCTTTTAGCCTACGCAGATGATGTGAGTGTAGTGTGTACGTCGCGGCCAGAACTAAGACTTGCACTCGGGCACATTGAAGAGTTCTGTAGTGTGTCGGGGGCCGAAATGAACACGAAAAAATCGTCAGGGACTTGGCTGGGGCCATGGATGTCCACGCCCGACTTATGCATGGGAGTCCCATGGACTGTCTCGTTGTCAAATTACTTAGGGGTCAGCCTTGACCGAACAAAGTTAGGCAGCGGCGAAGGTGGCACGAGGCTACAGGCCGTTAGAGCCAAAGCTACGGAATGGCAAGGAAGAAATATTTCTCTCTTAAATCGAAGTTATGTTTGTAATGCTGTTTTCTTCTCTTGTGCATGGTACTCGGCACGTGTTGTGCCTTGTCATAACAGTGAAGTGCAAAAAATTCAAAGAGTATATGCGACTTTTGTGTGGAATTCTTGTTTCGAACGAACGCGCCGTACTAATCTTTTCATCAGCCCCCACAAAGGCGGGCTAAGGCTAGTTAATTTTGACATTAAGTTGAAAGTGCATCGGTTTTTGCTTTTCCGAGACAAGGAAGCCCCGATATCCGCCGCAGTACTACATTCGCTAGGAGGGCGTTATCTCTCTTCGTGGCTGGACGTCAACGAAGGTGACGATGCAGTAAAGAAGGCACCCGTTCTGCGATATTATAAAGAGATAGCAGAAGCGGTGAAGTATTTTGAAAATAGATTTTCAAAGGAATACTTAAGTAAAGTGAAAAGGAAACGTTTGTACTGGGACACGATTGACCTAGTTATGCCGCCGCCCCTCTACCGATCTGGCTTTACTGCAGAAGCGGACGGATCCGATGTCTTCAAGCGGCTGAGGAGGTACCCTGTCCGGCAGGGAATTAAAGACTTTTTTGTCAGGTTTCACATGGAAGTGTTACCAGTGAAAACATGGGAAGAGAAGAAAGGGTTTTTCCTCCCATGGGGAACAAACTGTGTTATTTGCCCCTTTGCTGAGACGCTGCAGCACACCTTCTTGTATTGTACAAATGCCGAATTATTCTGGGCCCAGCTGCGGGCGGAAGCCGGAATTTCTTTATATCCAACATGGCACAGCATGAAGTTTCTTGATGTCGGGAAGCAACAGCATAGCCTCAGCCTTGAAATATTAACCTTAATTGGATTACACGCAATTTGGAGTTCTCGCACGGATCACACGCTGGTAAGAGAAGGTGGTCAACCCGCGTGGAGGTATTTGATTCAAGGAATTAACTATGTCACCTCCTTAGTTAAGGAGATAGAGTTCCCTGAGAGCGACTTTTGGGAAACTCTTAAGTCCCGATTAAAAATAACGAGATGACCAGATAACAAGTCACTGAATGCAGGTGCTGTGTTACTATTTTCCGTTGTTGCTATTCTTTGGTGCACTGTTGAATTGTACTGTCCATGCAAGTGTGTGTTTCTGTGAATGTATTCTGAACTGTTACACCTCATGGGGTAGTCGCGAGCCGCCGACTCACCCATTTATTTATTTATATATTATATTACCCCTAAAGGCCCTCGTGAGAGGGTATTACGATAGGGGTACATAAAATCGTTCCAATAGGAACTAGTGCACAGTGAAGAACATATGAGAATACTAGAAAACAATCAATACACTTAATAATAAAAAGAAAATAAAGGATACACTCAAAAACGAATAAAAAACATACACTCATTCATCACACTTGCAATAAAGCTGAGTCAAAGGTAAAAACAAAATAATACACATTTGCTCTGCACGTTCCGGAAAAGAGAAATAATAATGTAAAACAGCAAAAGTTAGATGGCATCAGTATTTTGAATTTGTTCTTGAAACTTCGTGGTGTCTTTTTCTGAGGCAATGTGCGATGGTAGATTATTCCAATCGATTGTGGTACGCTGGAATGAATGACCGGGAAAAAGCAGATGACTTACAGGTTACGCGTTTAACTTTGTAGGGGTGATCGCGGCGTGGAAAAATAACGGCAGGTGGCTCGAAGAAATCACCGTGAAGTGACGCGTGGTGGTAAAGTTTATGGAAAAGTGATAGGCGTGAAAGTTTGCGACGATGGAGTAGTTCGGGTAGCTCTGCTCGGCGTTTTAGTGCTGTGACGCTGGAATGACGTGCATCTCCTTTTACTATGTAAATAATTCAATCTTATCCAATAAAAGAAGAAAAAAAAAGCATAGGGGCTAAGGTGTCCGCTTTATACGCAAGAGGACGCGAACTCAGATCCCTCGGTGGACCTGCTTTTATTTTTTATTTTTTTCTCGAACATTTTGTTTTGTCGAGGCATTTGGCGATATTTATGAGTGCGTATAGCCATTTCGTGCTGAAATGCACTCCGGAATGCGTATAGCTTTACTCTTATATAAATGCTGCCCCTGTTGAAGAAATTCCCTTGGCAGTGGCAGTCAGACGTCACCTGATGGACCATCAGGGCACGTTCCACCAGGGCTGCTGACTGGCAGTCAGTGTCCCAAATTACGTATCTTGATGGAATTTTCAATAGGGAGAGGGGGTGGTTTTGTCGACTTCGGGTAGATGGCGCCCCAAATATACATCGTGGTTCCCCTGGCCGCCACGCGCGGCCACAGGTCGAGAAATGACGGCAGTCCAATAAAGATTCACGTGTTTCGTACCTATGCAAAAATTAATAAAACAACGGAATTGCCCCCGCCCGAATGAAAAATCCATCAATGTAACCCTGTTTGGCAGTCGATCTTTTCTAGTGGACACCTGACTGTGCCTGACTGTACGTCAAGCACGCCTGATTGGCCAAAAGTTACTCTGACCGACGGTCAAACTCCAGTCAGACTCCGCTTGTCGGCTTTCTGATGGTTTCCTGGTGGCAGTCGGCCGCCGCGAAATGTCATCAAGATTTCTTGGTGCCGATTCTGATTGTACATCGATTGTCTCTGACTGTACGTCAAAAAGCTTTGACGTGCAGACAGACGTACTGTCAAAGGACGTAAAGTTCGTTCGGATACCACTATTTCGTCAAATCAATGAATACGAAAAATAATCTGTGCACGAAAAAACGATTTCGGAACGTGAGCCCATAAAACCGCTGAAATTAGAGATATGACAAGCAGGGCACCCGACCACCCTGATCAGAAGCCCGCCGAAACGCCGAACATGCCTTAGCACGCCAAACGCGCCACTTCCTACTTTCGCTTCGCCCATAGAAGCTTCGCCAAGCTTCCATGAACGATCGCTCTCAACTCGTTTTGTTTACCCGCGCTTGTGCCACCCTGTCGATCCTGCCCGGGCTCTACAATGTCTTATGTTTTAGTAGAATTTCTCCTCGACATGACACAGTCTGTCGTTTGTTCCGACTATGTAAGGAACTTTAACGGTGTAGTTGAAGACGACAAGGTGTACCAGGTCTACTGGGCCGGAGACGCGCGAACAAAAGGAGGGTTCTACGACGCGAAAGTACTCTACATGGCAGGTGAGTAGAGCTGAAGTACGGCGATTGATATACGAGTGCTTTGCATAAAATGCCGAAAGCTAAACTGCATATGCAGCCGAAGCATTCTTTACAGCGATGCACTCATTGTCGGAACCTCGCGCTGCAATACTGAAATGCTCTTGACTCGGTCCGAGAGGTTTAGGCTAGAAAGTTTATACCTTTCTATCTTGTGTGGGCTATCGGCCTTACCGCTGTGTCGCAGCTCGTTATTATTGTTTCACGAAGAGCGCAGACAAAGAGCATCCGCGAGCGTAGTTCAGATATGTCTGCTGCTCGCTTTCGTCCATGGAAGCCAGGGCTGTCTGTCGTAGCATGCATGCTTGCTCTCTAGCTTGAACGGACTCGCATACGTTTTGTGAATTAAAGTCTATAAGGTCGTCCCGAAAGGATCAGACATCGGGGGCGTTTCTCCAAACCATGCTTTAGGTGCATGTGGGCCCGTTTGTAAACGAATGTCCCCGTACGAAAATGTCAAATCGGAGCGGTTCCAGTACGGATCCGCGCGGTTCTAAGCTTGTGGACAGTTCCGATCCGCGCGATTCTGGGTGTAGCCAGTCGGATCCAGTGAGACGCAACGCACTGGAATCGCACGGTGATGGGTGGATCCGATCCGCTCCCCTTGTTCCAGTAGGGTCTGCTCCCAGCCAGCGGGCGCGCACATGCGTGACTGGAGGAGGGGAGGGAGGGCTTTAGGGTGGGGGGGGGGGGGTCGGCGGGGAACTTCCGCGGTCTCTCGCAGGTCACGTGTTAGGGACAGGTGCATCCGCTACGCAGGCGCTGCGAGCTGGCGTTCTCCGCGCGCGCGCCTCGCTTTGTCTGTTGCTGTCGGCGGCAGCGCTGGCAGCGCTGCCGCCGACAGCCAATGGAAAGATACGGCTGCGGAGAGGAAAGTGCAGCGCCAAAGGGCAGAAACCGATCAGCGTACCCTGGCGTTAAAGATTCGCCTTGCAGAGGCTGGCGGGAATGAACAAGAGAGAATTAGAGCGGGTGAAGGAACCAAAGGCGCCTCCTCATACTTTTCTTTTCGTTTCAGCGAGTTTAGACATTACATCATATCTGCGGTACCAAGACAAAATACCGAATGATCTAACGAGGCTTCGGTGCCGCTAAGTAGATGGAATAACAAGATATTTTAAATAAACTCTGTCGACAGGCGGGCAGAATATTATACATTTAAAAATGTTTCATCGACAAAGCAAAACAATCAAAACATGTAAGAATAAACATAGCAATAGCGTCAAGCACTTTTAAGAGCAATAATACAAAATTTTCTACTTGTGTTGTCCGCGGCTACAATCAAAGTTTTTATTTCCTCCATATTATCTTGCATTTGTCTAACGAGATACCAGAGGCAATGAGTGTATGGAGATGACTGTATGTATAAGAAAGTTTGGCACTTGATATGCAAGTGTTTGTGAGCCCATATTTGTCCTGCTTTTCAGAAGTACATACTTTTCAATACGAGTGCTATAGTGTGTTAGTCGGCAGAAGCTTATGCTTCTCTTTTACAAAAAATGGATGATTTCGACTCATATTTGAGGAAATTTGAGCGTGTAGTTCAGGGACAAATTAGTTTCGAGAAAAAGGGGTGACGGCCCTAAGAATTTGTCTGGTGGGACAAACTCTAGGAAATAAGTAGGTTGGCCCCGGAAGGCACGACAAGACAAAGACAGTTATATTCTGACGGGTTCGGTACACGGTGGAGGGTTACCGGTAGAAGTTTAGAGAGAGTAAGCCGATGGATAGAGACAGAGAGTCCTTACCACTCTACCAAACTGCAGTTTTTTTTTTTTTGATCGTTGGGTAGAGATGAAAGAGTGCCCTGAAACGTAGGAGAAAATACGTAACCAGGTGGTATCGGAGCAGTTCCTGCGGAATTGTCACCCGAAGCTTGCAGTCTTCCTAAAGGAAAGAAACAGCAAGACTGTCACGATGCTGGCTGAGATGGTCGAGCACTTCATGGAAGCACAGAGCCTACGCAAATTGCCAGCTTCAAACATGGTGTTGAGTCAACCACTAATGAGCCCAAGATAAAAATTAGTAGTGGTACACTTGGACTGAAGCTCAAGCGTTTTAATGTGAGAAGTTGGGTCACAAGTCGGCCCACTGTCGATCAAGACCTAAACCACAGGCCGACTTTGTCAGAGATCAGGCCATGAGTTGAAGTGGTGTTAACGAGAAAAGAACGGAAAGACACAAGTATCTTGCTTCGTAAGGCCAGAGTATGAGAGTGGTAAGGAGAGGTTTGATCTCTGACGTAGAAAAAACCAAAGCCTTTTGGGCGCCCTCGAAACATATCCTATGAAAGTGACCTATGAGCAGGCGGAAACGTTCTCTTCAGAAGGTATGCCCCTCACTCAAGGGGTGCTAAGTGGTCACGAGGTGAAGTTACTCAGCTACACTGGGAGCAACACCGTGATAGTAGGTCGGGGCCTCGTTTGATCTGAAGACCTCACTGGCCAAGTTAGCCAGATATTTTAATCACCGGCAAATGCAGGGTCTTACCCGAGACAACGGTTTTCTTGGAGTCAACTTGCTTTACAGGAGAGCTGATTGTCATGTGCATGTATAGTCCCCTATATTACATTAATCTGCGAAACCACCGTGGAGCTTATGTGGTCGAACAGATGACAGATGGGATGACCGATGCGAGGTGTCTAGTTACGGCGGCCATTAAGTGTAAACATTCCCACAGGCCCGAGGAGTGCACGAACATCACGGGCGAACGGATATTCAGGGATGTCTTACAGGAACTTCAGATGGAAGATCCAAGCTTGGAGATATGCCGCAAACAAATAGGATCTGTGCGCAATTCCGAGGAAAAAATAGCTTCGGTTTTTATGAAAAGAAAGGCCTTCTAATGTGCAATTGCATGTCATCGGCAGGCAAGAAAACTCACCAAGTCGTGGTGCCCAAAAGGCTGCGCAGCAATGTGCTAGAGGTGGGCCACGATGCCACTCTGGCTGGACGCCTAGCCGTATAGCGGAAAACCGACTGGGTACTGTCGACCTTTTTTGGCCAGGTGTCCGAACGGATAGTGAGAGGTATGTGAGCAAGTGTGACGTGTGCAAAAACAATCCGAAAGGAAAGGGTAGGAAGAGCGCCCATGGAAATGCCTACCTACTATTGACATGCCGATTGAGCGTGTAGCCATTGACATTCTTGGGCCGCTTTGCCCAACGACAAAAAGAGGAAACCGATACATCTTAACAAGGGTGGATTTTGCTAAGCAGTATCTCGATACGGTTCCCTTGAGAAGCATCGACTCCCTGACTGTGGCAGAAGCATTATTAGAAATTGTTTCAAGAGTAGGCCTGTCCCGGGAGATTGTTTTTGACAAGGGCCCTAGTTTCACGTCAGAACTAATGCGAGAAATGAAGCGATTGTTGTCGGTTAGACGACCGCTAACAACGACGTTCATATCCTATGTGAAATATGGGCTATTAGAACACTTTAACGGGACCCTGAAAAGATGCTTAAAAGAATGTGCAGAGACAAGTCTCATTCGTGGAACTAATGTTTATGCCCACGCCTTTTCGTGTATTGTGAGGTTTTTCAAGCAAGTCTGGGGTCCTCCCTATTTGAACTCATTTACGGCCGCCATGTCAAAGGTCCTCTCTCATTGCTAAAATAAATTTGTGTCGGAAACCGCGTAATCTCAGATATCCAAACTACGTACAAATATGTACTTGAAATGAGAAATAAGCTAGAAGAAACCACTGAGTTAACACATCAAGAACTGCAAGATTCTCAGCGAAAGCAGAGAAAACACTTTAATACAAAGGCACTGGACGGCAGCTAAAAGTGGGAGAATGAGCGCTGATTATTTTGCCTACCAGGAGTAACAAGCTGTTGATTGAGTGGAAACGTTCATACCGGTGGCGGAAAAGAAGAATAAAGTGGACTACGTGCTAGAACTCCGTCACATGGGCAAGCTGGTTCATATCAATATGTTGAAAGCATATGAGGAAACAGCAGTCGAAACAACCACCAAGGCACAAGTCAACTCCTTTGTTGCAATGGAAGATTGTGGTGAGGTAAAGGAGCTTCCCTCCATGAACGTCAACAGGACCCAGGGACCAGAAGATTTCGCAGGATCAGACTCATTTACCGAGGCGCTGGCCGCTGAGGTGAACGAGCTTGGTCGACGCATATGGGGATGTGTTATCCGATTCGCCGGGTAAAACGAAAACTCTGGAGTGTCAGTTGCATTTATCATCGTCCACTCCAGCGAAGATACCAAAGCGAAGATACCACATTCCTTTCGCAATGAAAAGTGGTAGTCGAAACCGAAGTTTAAGAAATGTTGAAGCTGGAAGTGATTGAGAGATAGAATTCCACCTACAATTCTCCCCTCATCCTAGTGCGAAAGTCAGATGGCAATGTCCGCCTGTGCATAAATTTTCGGCAGACGTAACACCTTTCTGGCTCAAGATACCAAGTCCGTTCCTCGCACTGATCAGATGCTTGCCGATTCGGGCAGGAAATGTTTCTTTTCAAAGAGGACTTAGCAAAAGTATACTGGCAAATCCCTCTATCGGCGGATCCCAAGGCCAGGACGGCATTTTCAACTGAGTCGGGGCTTTACCAGTTTAGGTTTATGGCTTTCGGAATAATGGCCGATGAGGACGCTTCGGACAGACATCCCAAACGTGCAGCACTACATCGACGATGTGTTAATAGCAACCGATGCTTGGGAGGCGCACCTAGGTGCGTTAAAAGAAGTATTTGAGAGAATACGGCTTCCGTAATTACGGTGAAACCCAGCAAATGCGAAATTGGAAGGAAGGCAATTACCGTTTCTGGGGCATGAACCGGGGAATAAAGAAGTAAGGCCTCGCTCGGAAACTTCGGAGAAGATCAAGTGCGCCGAACGAGTGAACCAAGAAAAATGTTAGAGCTTTTCTAGCAATGACGAGATACTACTGCCAATTCGTCCCCAACTATGACGAGGTGGCTAGACCGTTGCTAAGAGTGACGCGAAAACGGGAGAAGAACCAGGTGGTATGGTCTTCCTAGTAAGAAGAGGCTTTCTCTCAGCTGAAGGACGCATTAATTGACGGCAGCGCGAATTTTCAGCGTACCAGACTTCTCAAAATAATTCATTCTTAGGACAGACGCGTCAGAGAATTGCCTGAATTGCGTGGGTGCGCTGCTTCTACAGGAGCGAGAAGGCCTCTTGCATACATTTGCCTAGACTAAGTGTCTGTTGCCCAAAATAACGAGAGTTGGAACAATAGAGCCAGACTCGTCTGGGCAATAGAGGTTTCATGTGTACCTGAACGGTACAGATTTCGTCGTCCACACAAGTCACCATTCTTTTCAGTATCTAGAGAAGGCGAAACAACTTTACAGCAGGATATTACGCTGGAGCCTGATTTTGGAAGAGTACTTGTTTGCAGTTCAGTACACTAAAGGCCGCGGGAATGTAGGCGCGGCTTATCTCAGTCGGTTGTAGTGACTCTATGTTTACGTGTTAGTAATGGTGAATAACTGGCGCTGTGAAAATCACGAGCGCATCATCAAATTTCCTTATATTAAAAAAAAAACTTGTCTGAAGGTTCTTGTGATAATGTGTGTCATGCTGGAAGAAGAAGCTGGATTAAGGTTAGGAGAAGGAAGTACCTAAAAAAAGAGGAAGGGGTCCCCGTGTGTTTTTAGGAACGAGTTCGGCGTGGCGTGGCCGACGAGTTCAGTAGCCCGAGGAAAGGACTGTCTGGGACCAAGTCCCACGTCCTTTACCCCAACCCTCCCCTTTCCTTATCCCCATACCAACCAGCTCTCGCACCGCCCCGTGCGAAAGGCCGACGAAAGGAGGCCGTGGCCCCCGTCCCAGACTGGGATGACAAGACCCAGGCGAAACACGAACACGAACACGACAGGTGCCACTTACGGTGTGTACTCCGCACGTTTTTTTTGTGTGTATGTGTTTATTTTGCAAATATAGTTAATAAAAAAAGAAAAACGCAAGACGCAGGCTGAAGTCTCGTTTCTCATTTATAAAAAACGAAATAACCTCGTGATACAAGTCATACGCGCTCCGCACACCTGCAAGTTCAACCTCGCCCCAGCATCCGCGCGCTCATTGGTTTCCGCCCCGTGACGTCACCTCCTCTAATCTTCGTCCTGCACTACTCTCTTCCTCTCTACGCTTCCCTTTCCACTGTTTTGTCCACAGGTGAAGGCCGTCAGCTTTTCACTGCCTTGTTGGCACTAATGCTAACGCATTAATAAATAAAATTTGCTTTTGTCTATCAAAAGTCGCCGGTCCGCTTACAGGTATGCAAAAGAACTACAACGCGCCTCATGTTTTGGGGCCATAGCGAAAACAGCTGACAGCGGCAGTGAAGGTGCTGTGGCGATACCGACTTGCATTTCTGTTGAGAGTTCCCGCACAACTCGCAGGAGCCTGTACGTACTGCACAAAGGGGTCGTTGCGGCCGAAAATGACGCAGGAATAGCTGAAGCACTTGACGTAAATGTCTGAATCGTTCACAAGTCTAATACACGGTGCTGACTGTATGCGTGAGAGAATTCTATTTCGCCATCCAAGCCAGAGAAGACGCCAGGGTTCCTAGACTCGCGAAGTAAAACAAGGCTTCATAAAAACATCTTGGCATTGACTGGGCCACTGGCTTATCGCAACTCGATGCTAGCGTGACGTGCGGCCTGGAAAGTAGGGACCGACATCACGTACAGCTCGCGACGGGTGCTCTGACTCGACACATGTTGTTTCTATTACCGTCATGTCAGAATAAAAAAGGGACACGCCAAAAAGTGTACGTACCAAATGGTGCGAAGGTAATCGATAAGGCGTTTATATGAGCTCTATATCACCTGGAACAGGATATAGAATCTATAAGAGTGCCTTTTTCGACGTGAGTGTTCGCCACCGTTGATGTTAAAAACAAGGGTGCAACCACGGATTGAGACACCTTTTTACTCAAAATACGAGGTCAGGTTTCAAGTTTCCTAACTATTCAACCGGCAGGGGTCCATAAGAGTCGCGAGGGAATATTCCATTCAGCAAGCCAGCCGGTCGTGGGAAGATGGCATTTGCCAGGAATCGTCCGATCAAGGTAGTGTCGGAGTGCCTTGCTAGGCCTCTCTTCCTAGGTATTCTAACTCTTAACACTTGGTCGGCGGGATCGGTGCCGTCGTAGCTTTTACCCGCCTATCTGTGGATCCAGCGTTCATCTCCGCGGCGTTCCGGTTAGGGTATTTCGTTTCTTTCTCTCGCTGCTTGAGGTCGAGACAATAGCGTGTAGAGAACGTAGAGAAATAAATACCGTTTGGTTGTCGCGACGAAGTAACCGAGCGGCGCTGTCGACCATGCTGATTTGATCGTAAAAGGTGAGTAAGAAACCCGTAGCTGTCGTAAGATTTTAGCGTAACTCATGCAAAACTTAGATAATTTCACTTGGTGACTACAGATTTGTTTTTAGGTTTTGTCGTAGCACACCTTTTTGTCATAGGTTTGTTTCTTTACTCTGACATCAGATTTTCTGCCATCTACGAGCGGACTTCGTCGTCCGATTCCAAAATGAGCTCACAACCGGCGCGGATTCGCAAGTGTAAACGTGCCATTAGGGTCTGCCCGCTCAGGCCTTTTCTAACGCGCTCACAACGTCTTGCCCGCGTCTGAACCCATCAAGACATCTGGTCACCAATACAGCCAGTTCCCGGCAATCGTTCTGATGCCGCGGTTGGCGCTGCAGTCTTAAATAAACTTTGCTAGTTGCGCACAGGCGATAAACGTAAGATTTGCTCTCGGTCTACGCATACTTAGGTGAACATACAATTACAACATACAGGGTGTTTTCTTTAAGCTTAAAGGATATCTTTATAAAAAAGTCGTGAAAGTTACACTTATGCGAATTCTGCATGTGAATTATACTGCCAGGGGGACATAGTATTGGCGCTAATCGTTACGATCAGTCGTCTAATGAGGTAAATTTGTTAATTAACGTTTTTAATTAATGAAAATAAGCATATGATTCTAACTAGGAACTTCCTGAGCGTTATTGAAAACTACAAAATCAGTAACTTTATAAAGGTTCTGAGCGCGTCGGAACCGCAGTAGCGCGCTAAAGTTATCAATCGTGCAGATGAAGCAAGGCTACCGGTACGATAACTGGCCCGCGCTATTTTCCCGTCATCTATCATAGCCCCAGCTTTGTACCAGTTGCACGAGTGTGCACCTTTAGTGCATTACTACGCTTCCCAGGCGCTCAAAGTATTTCTAAAAGTTATCGATCTAGTGTTTTTCGATGACGCTCACCAAGTTTGTAATTGGAACCATATGTCTAGTCTCACAAATTAAAACGTTAATTAGCAAATTTTTAACTATTTGACTTATCGTGACGATCGTGTCCTGTTGGCCTTATAACTAACCTTCAGAAACCGCATTAGTGTATCTTTCACCACTTTTTTTTATAAAACACAATCTGTTTAGTTTAAAAAGAAACACCCTGTAGTGTTTTTGTTTTTGTGAGTAACCGCAGGGAAGGAAAAGGGAGTGCTAAGTTGCATATTTTGACGCGTGTATAGTTCAGCGTGCATGCGTTCAACCTACCCCGACAGGTGGTCTGTGGGATTGTTGGTTGGAAACGGCGTCACTCCTGGCGCGTTGCTCTCGAGGCCTGCGGAAGGGATCCAGCACAGTGCCGCTAGTAGGAGGTTCCGTATCCGATTCGGGATGCATCCATTGCGGTCCCCTGCATACGAAACGTGTTAAAAATGAAAATCATTCGTTACATTGTTTTTACGTGCGGCCATCCTATAACGCTGAGGTTTTTTAGGTCATTTATATTTCTACAAGTCTACTACCTCTTTTTGCAAGGGGTCGTAGGACTGGGTTTCAAGGCGAAAAATATAGAATGCAATAAACATTTCGGTACTGTAAAAAGCAAAACAAATAAGCAACAATTATGCAAACTCTTACATTCGATGTACGTAACTCACACTCCGGTTGTGGTAAGACCAGGTAAGCGCATCCAGGAATCAGAAGAAAAATAAATAAAACAGTTGTCAAGCAGATCATTAGCAGGGTGTTTCCACGTCAGATCGTACATTGAATGTCCGGGTCATATTTCTAATATTTCTGTTAGAACAATGTGTGAAATCCGCGTTCTCGGGAGGAACATTCAGATATATGTGAACGCCGTAGTTATATTTTTCCCAGAGATATAAAATTGAGAAGCTTGAATCGTGGTGAACGTCGAAATTTCACTATGGTAGTTTGCACAGCCGCCGATGTCAGACCAAAGAAGGCACGTAGTTTAAATTTGTTTTTATTTATTTTATAGACAATTTACAACATAGATACCGATATCAAAAATTAAAATTACATTTTAGGCATAAAAAAGAATTACAGAACACGTGAAAAAGAGGCGTTTTATTGATACATTCGCAAACTATTTACCAACCAACAACACTACGCAAAACATCGCAAATTATATTAAAATATGGGCCTCGAAATGCAGCTTAGGAAAATATGTAAAATGTTTCTCGACTTCATTGTAGCTTTGTTAATAAAGCAGAAGCATAAGTCATTTATTTAACAAAAGCAAAATTTCACGTCAATATTTAAAAAGAAATATATTTTTTTTAATTTCCATTAACGTTTTGCAGTAACTTGAGCTAACCTCTGATTGCAAAATATTGAGTAGCTTATGACATCCAATAAAGAACAGCGACAACAAACCTTCATTCAAATTGAGCTAGCTTGTTTTCGTTATTGTTGCTTTGTGGCACGACGTCGGCACAGCTCCTTGGAGATCGCGCCAACACGATCACGACGCTCTGCTGCGGAAGCTATTTATTCAGCGCCTGCCAACCAACATCCAGATGGTGTTGGCCACCGCTATGGCTCTCGACCCCACAGGCCTCGAAGCCCTGGCAGGCGCCGTTATTGAAGTTGCCACTCCAACCGTCGCCAGTGTTACATCGGCGGCAAAAGACGGTAGCGAAACGATGCCTGCCCTGCCAGGCACTCCACCGTCTGACGGCAACCTCGAGCAGCTTTGCCAGCGGTTGAAACAAAGTGTTACCGCAGCGACTCACCGGCGAGATCGTCCACGCACTCAACAACAACGTGGAAGTTCAACATCTCGTTGGAGAAATGCTGACCGTTCCCGCTCGGCAAGTTCAGCGGAAGTCTGCGTATACCATCGCCACTTTGGCTCCGACGCCCGTCAATGCCTTCATCCCTGCTCCTGGGGCAAACCGAAGGAGGCAAAGAGTAGTCAGAGCCTACCGGGAAGTCGCCTATTTTAAATCGCCGACAGGCTTCGGAACCCGTTATCTCGTCGATACCGGGGCTGAGGTAAGCGCTGTTCCTGCAAAACGCGCGGATCGATCACAAACGCCCGTCTACTACCTTCGGGCTGTGAACAAGTCGTCTCTCCCTGTCCAGAAGGAACGGTCCATCACCTTAAATCTTGGCCTCAGACGAGTCTACCGGTGGGTACTCCTGGTCGCAGGCGTAAGCAACGCGATTATCGCTGCTGACTTCCTACAACACCACAGTCTCCTCATAGACGTCGAGGAGAGGCGTCTGCTCGACTCCACAACGCGACTCTCCATGCAAGGCGTCTCAACAACTAACACAGCAGGGTTTGAGTGAGTCTGCTCTAACATCGACGGGCATTCCGACCTTTTCTGCAGGATTTTCCAAGTCTCACGCGAGCTTCTGACTGGACCAGACCGGTTTTGCACGCATCACATCGAAACAACGGGCGCACCGGTTCACTTCCAACCCCGTCATCTGGCTTCAGAGAACCTCCGCATAGCTCGCGAAGATTTTGAGCAAATGCTCGAGCTTAGAATTATCCGACCTTCGTCAAGCAGCTGGACGTCTCCCCTACACATGGTGTCCAAGAAGAACGGAGATTGGAGACCGTGTGGTGGCTATCGCGCACTGAACAAGAGAACAGTGCCCGATAGACACCCCCTCCCAAACATCCAGGACTTTACTGTCAACGTCAAAGGCGCTATCATTTTTTCGAAGATTGACCTTACCCGCGCGTACCACCAGACCCCCGTCGCTGACGAAGATGTCCCAAAGATAGCTATTACAACTCCGTTTGGTTTGTTTGAGTTTCTCCGCATGCCTTTTAGCCTCAGTAATGCGGCTCAAACATTCCAGAGATTCATCGCCGCTGTCACGCGCGGGCTTCTCTTCGTATTTGCCTACGTTGACGACTTGTTGGTCGCTAGCTGAATACCGGGGAGCACACCAACCATTTCCGTCTTCTTCTCCAAAGACTCTCAGATCACGGCATCATCATCATCAACGCCGCAAAAAGTGAGTTTGAGAGATCAGAACTCGAGTTTCTTGGACATCGACTAGACCGACACTGCATCAGACATTTGCCGTCGAAAGTGCAAGTGATCAAAGACTTTCCAAGACCTACCTCGATCACAAAGCTTCACCAGTTCCTCGGCCTGGTAAATGTTTACCGCCGGTTTATTCCGAACTCCGCGAGGCTAGTCCAGCCCCTTGATTCGCGCTACTGGCCAAGTCTGCACGTGCCACTTACAACCTACCTTGGAGTAAAGACGCGGAGCAAGACTTCTGCGAAGTAAAGCACTGTACTTGCAGACGCTGTACTTCTGCGACATCCGCAACACGATGCCAGAACCTCGATCATGACATGCCTCAGCTATTGGGGCGGTCTTACAACAACAACGTGGACAGTGAATGGCAGCCCCTGGCTTTCTTTTCCAAGAAGTTAAAACCCGCCCAAACCCGCTACAGCGTCTTTGGAAGAGAACTGCTCGCGGCGTACTTGGCTGTCCGGCACTTTCGACACTTTGTCGAAGGCCGCCCCTTTGTCATCTGGACGGACCACGAACCACTCACCTACGCCATTCGTAACTCTAGCTCTGTCTATACCCCTCGGGAAATCCGTCAGCTGGCATTCTTTTCGAAGTTTACGACAGACATCCGGCACATCAAGGGGAAATCAAACGTCCCCGCTGATGTACTGAGCCGAACTGACGCCGTACCTTCGCCTGCTCTACAACTAGATATCACCTTGCTGGCTCGTCATCAGGCGTCCGACGAGGAGCTACAGCAGCTCCGGACATCGAACACCTCTCTCAAGCTGGAGGACGCTGAGTTCCCAGGTAGCATCACCATCGTCCGCGACACGTCCACAGGAACGCATCGCCCATTCGTTCCGATTGCGCTACGAAGGCAGCTTTTAAATGCCATTCATTCGTTGTCGCATCCCGGCCTGAAGGCGACACAGAAGCGAGTGGCCAATCGTTACGTTTGACCTCGGCTGAAGTCCGACGTGCGTGACTGGTTATGGACCTGCTTGGCATGTCAACGAGCCAAGGTTCACCGTCATCCCGTACCTCCATCCACGAGCTTCCTGCCATCAGATGCCGGTTTCGACAAGGTCCACATCGACCTGGCCGGGCCCCTTCCTTCATCTCAAGGGCAACGATACATCCTGACGTGTATTGACCGCTTCACAAGGTGGCTGGAAGCTACGCCATTGCCCGACATTACTGCAGCCATTGTCGCCGAGGCATTCTGTGTCCTCCTGGGCGGCGCGCTTTGGTTGCTCATCTGAAATTGTCGCCGACGGAGGGCGACAATTCGAATCAAACTTCTACACCGAGTTGTCTCGAATCCTAGGCATGACGAGATATCGGACAACTGCATACCATCCGCAGTCTCAACGGCCTGGTTGAGCGTTTACATCGTCACCTCAAGTCTACGCTCATGGCTTACGCGAACCCCAGCGAGTGGGTACAACAGCTTAGCTCGTCTTGCTTGGGGTACGAACGGCGCTAAAGCAGGACCTCGGCTGTGCAACTTCCGAACTCGTCTAAGAGACAACCCTGCGACTACCATCGGACTTTTTCGAGGTCGACCCCTTTACAACCACAAGGCCAGAAGACTACGCCACAGAGGTGAAATACATCTTCGCGCTAACGCGCCAGCGCCGACGCGAGCGATATTTGCGAAGACGCCTTACGTCTTTCAAGATTTGCACAGTGCAACGCATGTCTTCGTGCGCCAAACAGCCCGGACGGAAACCGCTCCAACCATACTATATGGGACCGTTCCCGGTTCTGGAAAAGAAGCCAAGTGGATTTGTTTTACAGATCAACGGACGACGAGACACCATCGCTTTCGAGCGTCTAAAGCCAGCCCATCTGGAGCACGCACCCGTGAACCTCATCACATGTGAGACGCGCTAGGAAAGTCCGAAGTCTCAGAAAAGCTGTGCTCAAGTTCACCGGGCAAACTCCTATACTTCGTCTCACCTTAGTATGGACTATTGTCAGCCGCGCGTGCTAAAAGCGCGAGCTAGTCGCTTTGAATGAAGCCGCGGCGACTGCACGAGCGCTCGTGCAGCAAGTGCTCTGGTCAAGGCAGTCAAGGCTGGCCGCTCGCGCTAGCACAGACTTCGCGGTTAGTCCATGCTAGGGTGAGACGAAGTATAACCAGATGTAGCGTTGTCGTTGTTCTTTTCGTTTTCTTTATTCGCTCGTTGGGGCTCTTCAGCTAACCGCTATTCATATTGAAGCGGATCCGCGTTCGCGAAGCGGCTGCGAACGCGGTCGTATAAAGATCCAGTACAATAGACCTATTGCTGTCTTACCTAAGCATCAAGGAGAATGCAGGGATTGGTGTTCCACGCGCCGCAGGTGCTGGCCTCAGCAGTAGTAACTTTTCCAAAGCAAAAACCTAAAACAAATGGCATCTTGCACGCGCGTTCGTCCATGCTTTCTTCTGGTTATTTACTTCGAATCTTTTATACAGGAAAGGCGTGCGCGTGGCGCGTGGAACACCAATCCCTGCATTCTCCTTGATGCTTGGGTAAGACATGCAAATGTCTATTGCACGCGCAGTTGATGTCATCGAGTGCGCGTGCAATTGTACTGGATCTTTATACAACCGCGTTCGCAACCGCTTTGCGAACGCGGATCCGCTTCCAGTGTGAATGAGCGGTAAAAGGGGGGGGGGGGCGGGGCATATCTGTAGGGTGCCAAGCACCCACAGATCCATCTTTCTCAACAAAATAAAAGAGATGGCTCGAGGCGCAGTACACGCACGCGCCTCAGAGAGCTCGTGAGAGGAATGCTCTGAAGCCGTCATCACAGGCAGACACGTCGTTCCGTTGTATCATTCTATGTCCTCACTTTAAATAACGTGGTAGGACCTCGCGGCCCCCACACATGCTTTGATTCTGCCCTTTTTAAATTTTTTCACCACCTCATGTCGAATAACTTCTAACGCAGGTAGACAGACTTACAAATCCCGGCTACCCAGAGATTATAATTTCAATGGCAAAAAATTGCTCAATTTGAAAAAGCGGCTAACAAGTGACGAATGCTCAAGAACCCTCAGCAAAAAAGTGTTCGTCGTTTCGTACTTGCATAATTTTTCCCATATTTAAAAAAAGTAAGTGAAAAAGCAGAAGTTGAAGTTGTTTTTTCTGCTCCAGAGCGTTTGTCTGCCATCTGCAGGAAGGTGAACAAGATCGGGGAAGAGAGGAAACATTGATTAAAAAACGCGCCAACAGCCTTTCGTTAACTATCGAGAATGCTTCGTGAATTGTATTCCTCTGTCGTGTTACAGGTCAACATCGAACAAACCGGACGGTGCATTAATGACCGATTAAGGGAGCATCAGTATAATGTAAACAAAACAAATCTCCGGTCATCTGGGAATTCGCCTCCGTGACTGTGGATGCACCTCTAACTACTAAAAAAGCTAAATACTCAAAAGGAAGGGTGACGAACTGACTCGAGAGGTAAAAGAAGCGTACGAAATAAAAACACAACTAAAAGACACATGTGTCAGCATAGCCTCCGTTGGTTAGTCCAATAAAGAAATGTGTTTTCTGATTGGTGCATGTTAGAGACCAACGATGACACGGCACTGAATAATCTTAACTAGTAAGATGCTGAGACTGCATGTATTTTGTATTTTCTTTCTAACTCTGTTTATTTGGCTGCTCAGTGCTTTTCGCCTCGGGCTACCGCTTCTTTCTCGTCGGGTTTGAAAACCA